>CACRXP010000509.1:236803-248413 GCA_902702965.1 Spirometra erinaceieuropaei
ACGTAGCTGCCGTGGGACCACATGTGTATTCTAATTAATAGTCCCGTGATCAGCGCAGGGGGTTGTAAGTAGGGCGATGATGGCTCGTCCATCCGCGTCGGAGTCGTTAATTGTCACAATTTCATCATCCGTGTTGGATGTTGGCGTGTTGATTATTCGGCGATTTAGCCCGCTGTCATCGGGATTGTTGCTTGCCCACTCCCACCCACCCCCCCCCACGTGACTGACTCCCTGCTCAGAGAATTGCTCAGTACCGGTAGGTTATTGCGCTTGCTGATGGATTGTGGGCCTAAGTGCCATGCTTCGAGCAGCTCGCGGCCCACGCGGTTGTCGGATTTTGTGAGAATTTCGGCCCCTTGAAACTTAAAAATATGGCCGAGTTCCGTGGAATGAGTCGTCACATGAGAGCTGGCTTCTTTCCTCCTCACAGAAGTTGGTAGCTCAGCCATCCGTCTCGGAGCAATCTTCCAGTTTCTCCCACGTAGTTGCTCTGTCCGCAACTGCACTAGATCCGGCAAACGACTCCAGACGTTTCCTGTCATGGCAGCGTGTCTTTCGGCCTCATGACTTGGCGGCTGGTGGTTGCTGCAGGCCTGTGTGCAACCCAAATCCGAGTGGAGTGAGAAAGAGGCCGACGGCTTCCGAGACGTTCCTCACATAAGGAAAAACTCGCCAAAATTTATGACTCGTTAGATTTGGTCTCTGATTTTGTTTGCGTACGCCCCGGTTGGAAAAGTTGCGCGAGTAGTCACTGGCTCTCAGCACTCCTCGTGCGCCATCAACGGTCGCGTAACAAGCCTTCGGGCGGACAGTTTCCTGTTGTTGGCTGTTTCATTTCGCCCAAGCATAGCTTCCAGGACTGCAATGAAATCAAGCTGATCGGTATCTACGGCGCTGAAACAAGCTTCATGCATTAGCACCTGTGGTTGCTGACTTATTAATTATTTACGCGAGAGGTCGTGAATTAAACCTTAAGTTTCCGTGCTTGTTGGCTTTAACTTTGTCGGTTTCTGCACAAAAAATTCTGCACTTTTGGTTTTTCTGAGATGTGCCAAGACGGATATCAGCTGCTCATGTCCGCCGACGAAAGAATCACAAGGAATGCGGACGCACTTTTCTCTATTTTTCTCGATCTTACGCTTATATTTCTGCAGATACCTGTGCCATTCTTTGGTCAGAAATCTCATAATCTACTTGGCAAACCATTTAACAACTTCTGTCACCGTAGTCATGTTAGGGGGGGGCCCTATAGCTTAGGATCGTGACGTCAACTCGTTTTGGAGGCATTTATGCAGAAAACGTAGCTGTTAGGTCGTTACGGCTCCTCGTTTGCGCAGCGGTGAGACAAACTATTTCCAGTAACTTTCTGTAAATACAAAACGGGTTATGAGTCCAACTTTGCAGCCCTCAAGATAACCGCCAACACCGGAAGCAAGATAAGTCGGGGATCGATTAAAGCTTGGGCCTTGAATGAGAACTCAGTCAGTCAATGTGTCGATCTGACACCGGCATGCAAAGTCCTTCACAGTGACCCCTCAGACTTGCGTCATTGATCGCTGATTGGCTAGTTTCCATTATAACTGTCGCTTGTTCTGTTACTGCTACTGTCTCCGACGATGGAATACTGGAGGAGTTAAAAAGCTCAGAATAATAAACAAATAGTTTCGGTTCTCGACTAGTCTTCTTTTTTACCCATACATCTGGTATTTGAGCATTCGCGTCTGTTCACAGGAATATTTATTTCTTCTCTTTACTTTGTTGCATAGTTGCACTTGGGAATCGTTTTGTCTTCTCCAGCAAGTTACGCGGAATGCGCATTTTATATATACTTGACAGGAAAGTGCTCTAAAGCTTATTTCGTTTGGTATGTACCTCATAGTAATGCCTACAAAAAAGTGCTAAAAATTCATGAACTTTCAACAAGTACATGCGTCTTTTTTCAAACTGACGGTAGTAAGGAATCAGTTTTCAACTAGCAATGATTGTATAGTAGAAAATGCGGAGCGTTATCTGACTTAGCCTGAACGAATAGGGGATCCAAACTTACATCAAAAATGTGCGTTTTTGCAGATAGTCTCTTTGTTATATCGAGTAGAACTGCCGATCAAAACGTGTGTAATTATGCGTCCCAATAGCAGAAACAATGACACTTGCCTCAATCATCAATCTTATTTTCAGTATTTTAAGTGTGGTCTGTCTAGCTTGTTTGCATTTAAAGGAAACACTATCTACCTGGAGGAAAACAAACTCGCTTCATTCTTACTTGCCAAAAATAACTCTCAGGGTGTGTATTAACTGACTCCTTTTTTAACCCAGCGCTTTGGAAAAGGAGTCTTTTTTTTGAAAAGTGTCAGTCGTCTGCGTCATAAACCTTGTTACTTCTGCTTAAATGACGTGAAATATATGGCGCTAATTACAGGTTTGAAAACACAAAGAAATAACCAGGCTACCAATGTAGGCGTGGGACAGTTCGCAATATGATTAATCTCCACAACGTTTTAGTAAACCTGGTTAAAAATGTACTTCGGACATTTGCATAATCTATAAAAAACTATAACAGTGTTAACATATTTTTCACGTGTCAAAAGCACGATTTGCTTGGAATCGATCTTTAAGCAAACCTTGTCTCCAAGTTAAAAAATCCATCAATAAATATTTGGAGAGGAAATCCATGCCTTCAAAAATCCAGCATGGGTAGCGACCATCAAACAAAAAATGATTAATCTTATTGATAAATAGCACTGTCAGTGGAAGTGAGAATGAGCCGGACTAAGCTTCTAGAAGTCAAAACAGCAACCCGAGCTTAAATTCTGCGTCGTATTAGCAGTACACAACATGATATCGAATACCTCCTTTTAAAATCTATATAATACCATTTTAAGCAAGTCAGTCCATGTGTCGTTGGTTAGGGAACTCAGCGGCGACTTTAAAGAGAAACGCTACTCTGTCACTGAGATTGTAACTCCGTACTGACTTGGAAATCTAAAAGATGTGGACAAATAAGAAATACCTTTTGAAAGCCCAGACTTACAATCCCCATGGTTATGGTCGGGTCATTTAAGAAGTTAACATCCTGATCTTCAATAGGCTGTGCAACCTTTTTTTTTCTGGAATATTCAGTTGGAGTCTATTCGTTATAATGGAGGAAAGGCGTAATATAGGAAGTCCCAGAATGAATTCAAGCTGAATTTTTGACGCTATGCCACTCGTAAAACTAAAACCCGTTTCCAATTTGACTGAATTTTACCTAGACGACTGGGCAGTCATTTACTTATGTTTATTACCTAACCTCATGTAAATCGCAACGAAAAGTTCTCCGACTAAAAAGCAGTGCCAATAGAGGTCCTCCGCTTCCACCTGATCCATTCGCACGTGTTGTATTTTAAAAGAGCTGTACTATTGAAACGTAGACAAAACCAACGGTGATTGAAATAGAGATATATGGCTTATGTGCCTTCGTTAACCGACGGTTTACCACCCCCAGAAGACTGTGTAAAATATAAACCCAAGTCAATTTTTCATCGAAGGTTTTCAGGACAAATGCTTTACTACACGAATTTGGGATACACGTTTTGGCGGCATGTATCAAGGATAGTCAAAATTATATTGGAATGTCGCTTTACCGAAACTTCCTAACTGGACGACGGAATAGGCGCTTTTCTTTCGATTGAGGAGTTAAAGTCTCCATATAGTTGCCCAGCAGGAAATTAACCAGTCGGAAAGTTTCGTCTGGAGAGATGGAATACTAGGAGAAGCGTCATCAACCGGCCATATGCAAGCTCATCCAGACTTGATCAAACAATTCAGGTCCATACTTTAACTATTTAATTAAGTCGCTCTGGAACTTGCTGCTGAATTCATGGTCACTCAGTTTTAAACGCAAATATAATGCAGTTCGAGAATCAAATGCCACGTTTGTTAGATATGACGGTTTTTGCAAATGGGCGAAATTCAGGTACTAGTGCCCGTGTTAACAAAAACTTTAGTAGTCTACATGTCCTTGCTTTTGCACATCTTGCTAGATTTTGCAAATATTATTCCTGAATTTATGATTGTTCTGTTGGTGACTATGAGTCGTCGACCATTGTTCACAGGGCTATAAATGTTGCAGCATTTCGGCTTAAAAAGTAAGATGAACTCCACAGACTTTCTTTCTTAATGTGAATTAGTTTATTTAACTCACTGTCGTACATGAAAGCATCCCTCTTTAGATCGATATATTTGTTTACAGTTCAGGTATCCACATATTTTGACAAAATAATATACAGTATGAAATTGATATGTCATAGAATGAACATTCAGTTGAAAGTTCATAAGTATTTAATTAAGAGTGCAACTGTTTTCATGACTCTCCCTACGGCCATTCGTTTTACAGAGCCTTTTCGAATTTAAACAAAAACAGATATAACAGAAGTTAGGACTGTGATCAGTTAAAGGTGATGTATTAATACCTGTGGTTCCAAAACCTGTCAAAAACTTCGGAAACACCCACGCCTGAAATGATAAGGGAACAACGCCAGGTACGTAGGTAACTCCCATATCCCATTACGCCCGGTTTCTTCGCAGGTAGCTTGAAGGCGATTTCGAATCCCAAGAGGTCCTCACCAGCACCGGAACTGCAAGTTGAGAAGCAAAAAGCGATTCGAATCAGTGGGCATCGGTGATAGTACTCCAACATTTCGTTAGGATTCGCCCTTACTTTTTCAAACAAATAACTAAATGGCAACTACTAATTTCAATTGTTTTGTGACAAAAGGAGAAAGCTGGTTGAGCATCGGAACGACTTGTTTATCACACCGAGCGCTTAAACTCGTGTAGCAGTCTATCATCAGCAGTAATAGCAAAAAAACTACCAACGGTATTAATGAGTACTAGTGGGTATGGGCAGCCATTTGCAATACTTCGTCACACAGCCAACTTATATTTGTGTGTGTGCGATCCGTGCGTGCAATCAGTATTACCAGTGTAGTTGCTAGGACTTCGAAAGCACAGAACAATAAACAAATTTTACCGGCGTTCGGCCAGTCTCCATCTTTACTCATCGCTCAAGCTGAAACTCGTGCATTCGTTTCCATTATCAGCTGTTTTAGTTTTGAACGTTATGCGTTATTTCTACAAAATGTGCCCAGACAAAGTATACTAATACTATATCGCAAGGTATATTTGATGTAAAATAACTGTCACATGGAAAGCAAAATGCCGGGCCCTTTTTATTTTGAAGGAACGCTTGTTAGAAGGGTGCATGCACAGAATCGGTTACGAAATCAGCTCTCCTGATAGTTTAAACCAATCTCTAAATGACAGCGAATCAAACAACAATGCTTTCTACTAAAGAAAAGAACCTGCTATCTGACTACACGGAAATTAAAGACCTGTGTGAAACTCACGCTTTGCATAAACAAATAATGATTTCATCCTTGTGTTTTATTATTTATTCCTTTCGAAAACGACCTTTTATACTAGTTGTTAAGCGTTTGGTAATAGTACCGTGCTTAATAAAACGAACACCAGGTAAAAAGGGAAATTTTTACGAAGTGTCAGCTTAGAGAATTAATGCTTGCTTCTCCGTAAGAAGGCGCGTTGCTGTCTCACTGGTTGTTATATCAGACTTGGCATGCCATCTAAATTCTTAAATTTGACCAACCTGGTCATTTAGCCAACACACGCTTTGAAAACAGCGGTCAAAATTCCTCTGTGTTTAAGGTGTACCGTTAGTGTGAGTTTCATACAAACAAACCAAGAGTAATTCTCTCTCTCTGCGAGGACTTTAGGTGGGGGTGGGTTCTAATGATACATTGTTTTAAAAAACCTTTGCTTAGTGTAAATCCTTCTTGAAATTTTTTGTTTTATTTCCGTCTGAAAGTCCAACCGCAATACTACTACGGTGGGTTACAAATAAACTTTGTAATAACTTTGCGTAATTGCATTTGGCCAAGCCTTCTATAGAATGGTGTCTAAGTAAAAATCTGTTATGCAGCAGATCTTTGATAATGTTCGGTTCCGCCTGCAATTAGACGCAAATATATCAAGCTTAGGCTTCAGCGCCGAACATGCTTATCAGAAGGATAAAAAACGGAAAACTAACTCGTCGATGTAGGACTTTAGGGCTTCTTTCGATAGTGCAGTCCATCCTGACCTGCTTTTACTTTCGGCGCTTTCCTTAATGAAGCTCGCAACCTCCCCTTGCAGCCAGGAGTTTAAATCGCCACCAGAGATTATGCGTGAAAGCGCCGGAATATCAGTAGTGTCTACGTCAAGGTGACACTTTGTCAATGTTTCCTCGGAAATCTGAGGTGAAAAGAAATAGCAGCACTGTATATTTAAGTGAGGTTATTTTAAAAATATCCAGGCATAAATATCTCGATGGGTCGCTGTTATTTAAAACACTGGTGATACCTAGCTGGCCTTCCCAGTTGGCATTAAGGAAGCGACGACTAAAACATGATAAGGACGGAAACATGTAATCAAATGCTAAGAAAACGTGTCCACCATTTTAAAGTAAAAAAACTAAAGCGAAGCTTGACCTTGCTTCTAATGCCTCTGATTGTAAACCAGTCAGAACAGAAATCGAACATTATGAACCTGTTGTAAGAGTGCCTAGATATCTGGGCATGTTATTATAACATGGTACTAACAATAACAGAGAATGCAAGGACACAGCGTGGTAACTGCTGTCTTCCATGAAATCCAGTATCGTCCGTTTAATATCAGATGAGTGTGAAGTTTCTCTGTTTTAACTATCGGATAGAACATGCATAACCTATTTTACCCTCCAAAATTCAGGCAATTATTGATGTTTAAGCGTTGAAAGAGACGACAAAGACTTATACTACAACTTTTTCCTTAGTTTCCATAAGCGACCGATCATACCTTAACTCCACACTGAGAAAAATGAATGTTGAACCCCGGGTCGGTTCTGCCTAGGTTGCGAAAGTTCCTTGCCCTTTATTTTAAATGGCGCGTTCATGTTTTACTAGCCATTTATCAGAAAGAACTCAGCAATTGTATTCCGCCTTTAAATCGAACTGGAGATTTGTCATCCTTTTTCACTTTCTGCATTCCAAAAAACACCCGATAAAACGTGGGCCACTACCAAACTCTTAGAGAGTTTTACTCAAACACTCCATGACCAAATCATCAGAGTGTGAATGTTAGGTTTTATGCACTGGAAACTGGATATGACTTGCTGATGGTGGTAAATAGTCAGATTTTGTTTCTTCTGTGAAGAAAGATCTTCATTTCATTGCCCTGTCTGTAACCGGCATTTTATTTGACTATTTGGGACCTGAGTAGAGCGTAAGTTGTCTTTCTTTTACAAATGTTAATTTTTTTTATTGAAAGGAAGACGTTTTTCGAAAATAACCCCGCCTCTTCCTCGAGTCCGGACTTCAATTTGATCGTAGTTGCTAGTTCTCTCCACTAAACTATCAATCGTCTAGATGCACTCCGGTTAGGTACAGTCAGTAAGGCATACATGCTCGCAGGCGACGAGGACGTAAAGTGATGTACACAGCAGTGGCTACTCATCAAAGTGCCGATTTTGTGGCGGATTCATGAGCATTCGATGGTGAAAAGTCCCATATTTTACTTAAATATTGGACCCAAAATAAAGCTGTTCAGGAGATTCCCTCCTCCCCTTTGATTGCTTCACTGAGAAACCATAGTTTCACTATGATGAGAATAATTTATGCTCAGAGTGATTATCTATGAACAATTATGTGCACTAACCATTAATAAACCAGGCAATACTTTCTCCAGGATCGCCTTTTATTCATAAAGGGAAGGTATTCATACTTTTTGAATTCATTCGCCTTTTGTGAACGAAAACAGCAGTAAAATTCCCGAACTTAACAAGATCCCGAAGACAAACCTGTCCATCATTATCCGCCCATAGGGCAGGCAGTGTTAACTTAAGGCGTGTGCATCCTAAAGGCAGAGAATATCGCGTCCAATAATCTTAGTCATTTTTGTTTTTTGTTTCACAAGCAACGCAGGTATGCAGCAAAAGGATTCGCAACATTCGCATAATGATCGTCTTTCAAGAAGATAGGCTAAAGACTAAAATCGGATATGTCTGCTATCCAACCATCAGTTAAAACTGCTCCGTACTGTGTCATTCTCTTCCAAAGGCTAGAAAAGCGGGAATTACAAAGTGTACCGGAGTGAGGGCACGTGATGCATGTGATTGTGCCTGAAGAGTAACTTGTTTACATATAGTGCATGCACCTACGAAAACCACCTACACACATTCAAAAAGGTGCACGGACAAAGATTCCGGTTTCATTTGCGGTTTTCTAAGCGTAGTCGACTGTGTCTGCATGCATATGTGCAGCCAAATTAACAGCACTACATAGAAACCGATGCTACTTTAGAGGGAGGCGATTTTACTATCAAAAGAGATTGAAATGATTACTTTTGACAATAACCCGGACGAACATGGCTATTTGAAAAAGCCCAACCCGCTAAACTGCTTGGCACTGCGAGAATTTGATTTTAATGCACGAGCAATTTTCCGCTTATTCGCTTAGACAAAACTTGAGTGAGCAAAAGCGCCGGCGTGTCTACGGTTAAGGTTAACTATTAAAAATTGAATCTGTCTAGCAAGCATTACTTAAATATGCCTAAACAACTTTTTAAGTGCTTTTGGGAACTGAACTCTTCGCTTGCATCGGATTAAATTGCTGCTGTGACAGCTCTAACAGGTACAAAGCTGCAATCGAGGGCGGAATATCCTTCCTGCAACAGAGCAGTGAAACAGTAAAAGGGCGTTAACGCGGAGGGGTCGTCACCATCGTTAAAATGGGGTGGATTTCGAAAGTACGCTTATGCGTTAGTGCTTTTAAATAATTGCCAGAAAGAAAGGGAGGAATTGACAATCTCAGACTGCAGTTATCATGTGTCTCTCGTTTCTATATAAACGAAATTATTTTCTATTGTAAATAACCATTCTAGGCTGCCTCACATTCCGGAATAGACAACTACCAGGAGTGCTGATGCAAACTACGTTCAAATTAGCATTTTAAAGTTTGCTGAAAAATGCGCCTCAAAACATATTAAGGGCAAAACGTTGGAAAACTTATATTCGGATAGTGCTGCGCATGCAGCTGATCGCATAACTGTTGCAAAAAGGAGACTTAAATATAATGTATGGCGTTTAAAACGTACAACATTAGGACCCTCGTCATAACCTTTTGAATTAATACCCATCCAGTTTTGAAGTTTTATATGGCAATTTCGATTTATATAATACAAACATCCTTGTGTTCTCAAGATGTACAAATCCGGAGCGTTAGACACATTGAAGCCGCTTTAAGAAACTTGCGAAAGACCTTTTCTCAATTATGCAGTATCTGACGTAAAAGTTACGAGAAATGGTCATTCGGGCACCGACACAATACACTACATTATTATTTCCGTTCAGACAATCCCGTCAAAAAATAATAGAGTTAATCAAACCGTTGCTGTTATTTTTACGCTTTAATATAATGAACCTTGTCTACATATTTTGACCATAAACAAAGGTTTAGGGTAAGGTGGTACCATACAACGGCGCAGGTACTAGCCAAAAGCCCATACACGCGTGTTTCGCTGATGTTTTGCCTTGCAATAAACTGTTAAAAAATCAATTTTTTGCACCGGTTGCAAGGACGTTTATGACGGTAAACCACCACAAATGTCGACGTTGTAGACTCAGTCATCCAAACTTCCCTTATTTTAGCCCTAAGTTTCATAAGAGTCGATAATCCTCTGATGAAGTCTATAGCTCAGCAGTTAAGATGTTTATGGAACGCAGCACATGAAAGCAAACGTACAAGATTAATTTGTGAGGCATGGAGCATTAACTAAACAGGAAATACCCGTTCGTTACGGGTGACCTCGACATATGTAATTTATGAATTGGCCGCTCAAGCTATCATCCGTACAAATGCTCACAGATGTCAAAAATTTACCATAAACAAATCGGGCGCATTAGTTATCATTGCACAGAGACACTTCTGGGCTGCATTCTGTTCATCCAACTCACGAAGATCGTTTCCGTTCGCGTTATTACCCCATCGACGTCGACGAGGATATTTTGATAGGTGAAAAAGTGTTGGAGTGAAGCAGATTGCAAGGTTGTTAGGTCCCATCTTGAAAATCAAAATAGTTTGGAAAGTATGGAACGTGTTTGAGAGTGTTATTTTAGAAGGGGTAATGCAAGTTTATATTTAAGGTGTAAGTTATACTACCATAATTCGTAAGGTTTATATATTAAACGTAACTTTCAATCAATTATTCCATCTGAAGAAAACTTCGAAGCACAACTGATTACACCTGTACACTAACTGGGCAATGAAGTGGAATGTGGCATTGAGAACGGCAGCCTTAAATACTAATAGGTTTTGTGAGGAAGGAGACACGATTGCCGGTACAAGAGCTCTATTAACCTGACGTTTCAGATTCCTGCTCAAACCCATTATCAGAGACAATAGCAGATACTGGGTTTAACGCAACTAACGATTAAAATAATAAAACAAGATACTGCACCCTGTTACATGTCTAAACAGGCACTATAGAAGGCAAGGTCAAGAGACACTGAAATGTTCTGCATCGATTCATTTACTGTTTTAAAGTCTAGGCGGTGTAAAAAGATGTAACTCGGAGCCAGTAGGGTATCAAATATTTTCTAAGCAGTAATTCTACCAGCGGATGGCAAGGACTGAAAATAGGCACAGTCAGACGAGAGTGACACAGGGTAATTGGTCCTGATTGTAGCAAAGAGATAAAGACTTTCAAGACGCATGCAACCGTTAAATAAATTCAGCAATATTTTTTCATGATTCTCATATTCCGGAACGACAGACTTTTGGACACGCCTAGAGAATGTAAAACGGGGTATGTTTTTTGGGAGCTAACACACAGTCGCAATTATGAACATTTCCTATCTAGAAAACATTGTCTGTGCCCACTTAAAATGTGAGCTAAAACAATGAGTCACTCAAGTCTGAGACTTCAAAAAAATTTCTAGCTTAATAAAAAAGATCTTGGAAAAGATATATCAGACAAGTATAGGTAGCCAAATGTTAGGCCATTGAAATTCGCTTGTTTCAGGAATAAGATGCAATACATTGGCGACTCTATATAGAGGCAATTGACGATTTAATTCTCCGCCTTAGACCCAATAGTGTAATAAGGCTTAGATTTGATTAGCGAATCAAAATAGATGATAACTAAACATTTTCCTAGTGACACAGTGAGGAAAGTCTTGTTGGAAATTAGAAAGTTTAAAATAGAGGTAAAAGCATACGGTGAATGTCGGAAATAAAAATTGATTTTTTAGCACTTATGGTTTCTTTTCTCGGGATCTTGTCCCGGATTGGTTAGATGATCTGGTAAGATCGGAGGATTACTGATACAGAATAAAGGGCCCTTGAAAACATCGGGATTTTAAAACAGTCTGGTGCATCCCTATCGGACATTTCTACGGATAAAACAAATAACAAAATATAATAACGCTAACTTCATATGGGCCCAAAAGAAAAAAACGCGGAGGCGTTCGCAAAAAATATGTGCATTTACAATGCAGCCGGAAAGATTGCACGACAATATATGCAGAACCTACCTGCGTAA
>CACRXP010000509.1:261117-277617 GCA_902702965.1 Spirometra erinaceieuropaei
GTTCTGTACTAGACCGAAGACCGGGAAGCCTATTTGAGCTCCCTTGATCTGCACAGAAGTTTTCTCCAGCAAAGGTGAAGCAAGTTTCTTAGCAAAGTTCGAACAGCCTCATGAGGTGCTCAATTTTGAGGGGATGATATGTATAGTCGTATGTTTCCGCAAGTTTCTTGCGCAAGACTTCGTGCATCAAACTCGGCAGAATGGATTTGAGTAGGGACGCCACACTGAAAGATACCATGATTTCCTCCGATCTACTTCTCCGACCTTGTAGGTCTACAGTGAATTGGGAGGCTGTTCGAACTGAGGTAGTTGCATTGCCTTGGAGGAACTTCAGTTTCGAGTACATCCGCTTTGCTAAATTATAGATAGGGCCACAACTAGCCGCGGTGGGACATTGGGTTTGCGAATTTTTAGCTGACCATAGATCCGAATTATAACAAAGTCAATTGTTTTCACTTGGCGTCATTCATTCTCCTTGATTGTACTTTTTCACCGGTATTCTCTGAGTAGTTTACTCATATTAGCTGCCGCTGCTTTGACTTGTGCGTTCTGTGGTGGTTTGTAAAGGTCTCTGTCGTCGAGATGGGTCTTAGCTTTCTCATTATAATCTTCTCGATTTATCACGACAGGCATACGTTCCTTATCTGAGGGCAGAAGGACAATTCTGTCATCCCTCGTATGCTTCGTCACAACTTCTGAATAAGAAGATGCGATAACTGGAACAGGAAGTTTATTGGCCTGACGTTTCGGATTCTCACTCGAACCCATCATCAGAGACAGTCGCAAATAAGGGTGGTGGGGCACAAAGACGGCTGTATTTAAAGGACGTAGCTGCCGTGGGACCACATGTGTATTCTAATTAATAGTCCCGTGATCAGCGCGGGGGGTTGTAAGTAGGGCGATGATGGCTCGTGCATCCGCGTCGGAGTCGTTAATTGTCACAATTTAATCATCCGTGTTGGGTGTTGGCGTGTTGATTATTCGGCGATTTAGCCCGCTGTCATCGGGATTGTTGCTTGCCCACTCCCACGCCCCCCCCCCCCACGTGACTGACTCCCTGCTCAGAGAATTTCTCAGTACCGGTAGGTTATTGCGCTTGCTGACGGATTGTGGGCCTAAGTGCCATGCTTCGAGCAGCTCGCGGCCCACACGGTTGTCGGTTTTTGTGAGAATTTCGGCCTCTTGAAACTTAAAAATATGGCCGTGTTCCGTGGAATGAGTCGTCACCTGAGAGCTGGCTTCTTTCCTCCTCAAAGAAGTTGGTAGCTCAGCCATCCGTCTCGGAGCAATCTTCCAGTTTCTCCCACGTAGTTGCTCTGTCCGCAACTGCACTAGATCCGGCAAACGACTCCAGACGTTTCCTGTCATGGCAGCGTGTCTTTCGGCCTCATGACTTGGCGACTGGTGGTTGCTGCAAGCCTGTGTGCAACCCAAATCCGAGTGGAGTGAGAAAGAGGCCGACGGCTTCCGAGACGTTCCTCACATAAGGAAAAGCTCGCCAAAATTTATGACTCGTTAGATTTGGTCTCTGATTTTGTTTGCGTACGCCCCGGTTGGAAAAGTTGCGCGAGTAGCCACTGGCTCTCAGCACTCGTCGTGAGCCATCAACGGTCGCGTAACAAGCCTTCGGGCGGACAGTTTCCTGTTGTCGGCTGTTTCATTTCGCCCAAGCATAGCTTCCAGGACTGCAATGAAATCAAGCTGATCGGTATCTACGGCGCTGAAACAAGCTTCATGCATTAGCACCTGTGGTTGCTGACTTATTAATTATTTACGCGAGAGGTTGTGAATTAAACCTTAAGTTTCCGTGCTTGTTGGCTTTAACTTTGTCGGTTTCTGCACAAAAAATTCTGCACTTTTGGTTTTTCTGAGATGTGCCAAGACGGATATCAGCTGCTCACGTCCGCCGACGAAAGAATCACAAGGAATGCGGACGCACTTTTCTCTATTTTTCTCGATCTTATGCTTATATTTCTGCAGATACCTGTGCCATTCTTTGGTCAGAAATCTCATAATCTACTTGGCAAACCATTTTACAACTTCTGTCACCGTAGTCATGTTAGGGGGGGGGACCCTATAGCTTAGGATCGTGACGTCAACTCGTTTTGGAGGCATTTATGCAGAAAACGTAGCTGTTAGGTCGTTACGGCTCCTCGTTTGCGCAGCGGTGAGACAAATTATTTCCAGTAACTTTCTGTAAATACAAAACGGGTTATGAGTCCAACTTTGCCGCCCTCAAGATAACCGCCAACACCGGAAGCAAGATAAGTCGGGGATCGATTAAAGCTTGGGCCTTGAATGAGAACTCAGTCAGTCAATGTGTCGATCTGACACCGGCATACAAAGTCCTTCACAGTGACCCCTCAGACTTGCGTCATTGATCGCTGATTGGCTAGTCTCCATTATAACTGTCGCTTGTTCTGTTACTGCTACTGTCTCCGACGATGGAATACTGGAGGAGTTAAAAAGCTCAGAATAATAAACAAAGAGTTTCGGTGCTCGACTAGTCTTCTTTTTTACCCATACATCTGGTATTTGAGCATTCGCGTCTGTTCACAGGAATATTTATTTCATCTCTTTACTTTGTTGCATAGTTACACTTGGGAATCATTTTGTCTTCTCCAGCAAGTTACGCGGAATGCTCATTTTATATATACTTGACAGGAAAGTGCCCTAAAGCTTATTTCGTTTGGTATGTACCTCATAGAAATGCCTACAAAAAAGTGTTAAAAATTCATGAACTTTCAACAAGTACATGAACTTTCAACAAGTAATGCCTACAAAAAAGTGTTAAAAATTCATGAACTTTCAACAAGTACATGCGTCTTTCAGTTTTCAACTAGCAATGATTGTATTGTAGAAAATGCGGAGCGTTATCTGACTTAGCCTGAACGAATAGGGGATCCAAACTTACATCAAAAATGTGCGTTTTTGCAGATAGTCTCTTTGTTATATCGAGTAGAACTGCCGATCAAAAAGTGTGTAATTATGCGTCCCAATAGCAGAAACAATGACATTTGCCTCAATCATCAATCTTATTTTCAGTATTTTAAGTGTGGTCCGTCTAGTTTGTTTGCATTTAAAGGAAACACTATCTACCTGGAGGAAAACAAACTCGCTTCATTCTTACTTGCCAAAAATAACTCTCAGGGTGTGCATTACCTGACTCCTTTTTTAACCCAGCGCTTTGGAAAAGGAGTCTTTTTTTGAAAAGTGTCAGTCGTCTGCGTCATAAACCTTGTTACTTCTGCTTAGATGACGTGAAATATATGACGCTAATTACAGGTTTGAAAACACAAAGAAATAACCAGGCTACCAATGTAGGCGTGGGACAGTTCGCAATATGATTAATCTCCTCAACGTTTTTGGTAAACCTGGTTAAAAATGTACTTCGGACATTTGCATAATCTATAAAAAACTATAACAGTGTTAACATATTTTTCACGTGTCAAAAGCACGATTTGCTTGGAATCGATCTTTAAGCAAACCTTGTCTCCAAGTTAAAAAATCCATCAATAAATATTTGGAGAGGAAATCCATGCCTTCAAAAATCCAGCATGGGTGGCGACCATCAAACAAAAAATGATTAATCTTATTGATAAATAGCACTGTCAGTGGAAGTGAGAATGAGCCGGACTAAGCTTCTAGAAGTCAAAACAACAACCCGAGCTTAAATTCTGCGTCGTATTAGCAGTACACAACACGATATCGAATACCTCCTTTTAAAATCTATATAATACCATTTTAAGCAAGTCAGTCCATGTATCGTTGGTTAGGGAACTCAGCGGCGACTTTAAAGAGAAACGCTACTCTGTCACTGAGATTGGAACTCCGTAATGACTTGGAAATCTAAAAGATGTGGACAAATAGGAAATACCTTTGGAAAGCCCAGACTTACAATCCCCATGGTTATGGTTGGGTCATTTAAGAAGTTAACATCCTGATCTTCAATAGGCTGTGCAACCATTTTTTTCTGGAATATTCAGCAGGAGTCTATTCGTTCTAATGGAGGAAAGGCATAATACAGGAAGTGCCAGAATGAATTCAGGCTGAATTCTTAACGCTATGCCACTCGTAAAACTAAAGCCTGTTCCCAATTTGACTGAATTTTACCTAAACGACTGGACAGTAATTTACTTATGCTTATTATCTAACCTCATGTAAATCGCAACGAAAAGTCCTCCGACTAAAAAGCAGTGCCAATAAAGGTCCTCCGCTTCCACCTGATCCATTCGCAAACGTCGTATTTTAAAAGAGCTGTACTATAGAAATGTCGACAAAACCAACGGTGATTGAAATAGAGATATATGGCTTATGTGCCTTCGCTAACCAACGGTTCGCCACCCCCAGGAGACTGTGTAAAACATAAACCCAAGTCCAACCTAAGTTAATTTGTCTTCGACGGTTTTCAGGACAAATGCTTTACTACACGAATTTGGAATACACGTTTTAGTGGCTTCTATCAAGGATAGTCAAAATTATGTTGAAATGTCGCTTAACCAAAACTTCCTAACTGGACGACGGAATAGGCGCTTTTCTTAAGATTGAGGAGTTAAAGTCTCCATATAGTTGCCCAGCGGGAAATTAACCAATCGGAAAGTTTCGTCTGGAGAGATGGAATACTAGGAGAAGCGTCATCAACCGGCCATATGCCAGCTCATCCAGAATTGATCAAACAATTCAGGTTCATACTTTAACTACTTAATTAAGTCGCTCGGGAGCTTGCTGCTGAATTCACGATCACTCAGTTTTAAACGCAAATATAATGCATTTCGAGAATCAAATACCACGTTTGTTAGATGATATATGACGGTTTTTGCAAATGGGCGAAAGTCAGGTACTAGTGCCCGTGTTAAAAAAACTTTAGTAGTCTACATGTCTTTGCCTTTGCACATCCTGCTAGATTTTGCAAATATTCTTCCTGAATCTATGATTGTTCTGTAGGTGACTATGAGTCGTCGACTATTGTTCACAGGGCTATAAATGTTGCAGCATTTCGGCTTAAAAAGTAAGATGAACTCCACAGGCTTTCTTTTTAAACGTGAATTAGTTTATTTAACTCACTGTCGTACTTGAAACCATCCCTCTTTAGATCGATATATTTGTTTACAGTTCAGGTATCCACATAGCTTGACAAAAGAATTTACAGTATGAAATTGATATGTCATAGAATGAACATTCAGTTAAAAGTTCATAAGTATTTAATTAAGAGTGCGACTATTTTCATGACTTTCCCTACGGCCATTCGTTGTACAGAGCCTTTTCGAATCTAAACAAAAACAGATATAACAGAAGTTAGGACTGTGATCAATTAAAGGTGATGCATTAATACCTGTGGTTCCAAAATCTGTCAAAAACTTCGGAAACACCCACGCCTGAAATGATTAGGGAACAACGCCAGGTACGTAGGTAACTCCCATATCCCATTACGCCCGGTTTCTTCGCAGGTAACTTGAAGGCGATTTCGAATCCCAAGAGGTCCTCACCAGCACCAGAACTGCAAGTTGAGAAGCAAAAAGCGATTTGAATCAGTGGGCATCGGTGATATTACTCCAACATTTCGTTAGGATTCGCCCTTATTTTTTTCAAACAAATAGCTAAATGACAACTATTAATTTCAATTGTTTTGTGACTAAAGGAGAAAGCTGGTCGAGCATCGGAACGACTTGTTTATCACACCGAGCGCTTAAACTCGTGTAGCAGTCTATCATCAACAGTAATAGCAAAACAAACTAGCAACGGTATTAATGGGTACTAGCGGGTATGGGCAGCCATTTGCAATACTTCGTCACACAGCCAACTTATATTTGTGTGTGTGCGATCCGTGCGTGCAATCAGTATTACCAGTGTAGTTGCTAGGACTTCGAAAGCACAGAACAATAAACAAATTTTACCGGCGTTCGGCCAGTCTCCATCTTTACTCATCGTTCAAGCTGAAACTCGTGCATTCGTTTCCATTCTCAGCTGTTTAAGTTTTGAACGTTATGCGTTATTTCTACAAAGTGTGCCCAGACAAAGTATACTAGTACTATATCGCAAGGTATATTTGGTGTAAAATAATTGTCACACGGGAAGCAAAATGCCGGACCCTTTTTATTTTGAAGGGACGCTTGTTAGAAGGGTGCATGCACAGAATCGGTTAAGAAATCAGCTCACCTGATAGTTTAAACCAATCTCTAAATGACAGCGAATCAAACAACAATGCTTTCTACTAAAGAACCTGCTATTTGACTACACGGAAAGGCCTGTGTGAATCTCACGCTTTGCATAAACAAATAATGGTTTCATCCTTGTGTTTCATTATTTATTCCTTTCGAGAAAAACCTTTTATACTAGTTGTTAAGCGTTTGGTAATAGTACCGTGCTTAATAAAACGAACAACAGGTAAAAAGGAACTTTTTGCGGAGTGTCAGCTTAGAGACTTAATGCTTCTTTCTCCGTAAGAAGGCGCGTTGCTGTCTTACTGGTTGTTATGTCAGACTTGACATGCCATCTTAATTCTTAAATTTGACCAAACCTGGTCATTTAGCCAACACACGCTTTGAAAACAGCGGTCAAAATTCCTCTGTGTTTAAGGCATACCGTTAGTGTGAGTTTCATGCAAACAAGCCAAGAGTAATTCTATCTCTCTGCGAGGACTTTAGGTGGGGGTGGGTTCTAATGATACATTGCTTTAAAAAACGTTTGCTTAGTGTAAATCCTTCTTGAACTTTTTTGTTTTATTTCCGTCCGAATGTCTAATCGCAATACTACTACGGTGGGTTACAAATAAACTTTGTAACAACTTTGCGTAATTGCATTTGGCCAAGCCTTCTATAGAATGGTGTCTAAGTAAAAATCTGTAATGCAGCAGATCTTTGATAATGTTCGGTTCCGCCCGCAATTAGACACAAATATATCAAGCTTAGGTTTCAGGGCCGAAAATGTTTAACAGAAGGATAAAAAACGGAAGACTAACTCGTCGATGTAGGACTTTAGGGCTTCTTTCGAGAGTGCAGTCCATCCTGACCTGTTTTTACTTTCGGCGCTTTCCTTAATGAAGCTCGCAACCTCCCCTTGCAGCCAGGAGTTTAAATCGCCACCAGAGATTATGCGTGAAAGCGCCGGAATATCAGTAGTGTCTACGTCAAGGTGACACTTTGTCAAAGTTTCCTCGGAAATCTGAGGTGAAAAACAATAGCAGCACTGTAGATTTAAGTGGACTTATTTTAAAAATATCCAGGCATAAATATCTCGATGGGTAGCTGTTATTTAAAACACTAGTGATACCTAGCTGGCCTTCCCAGTTGGCACTAAGGAAGCGACGAGTAAAACAAGATACGGACGGAAACATGTAATCAAATGCTAAGAAAACGTGTCCACCATTTTAAAGTAAAAAGCTAAAGCGAAGCTTGGCCTTGCTTCTAATGCCTCTGATTGTAAACCAGTCGGAACAGAAATCTAACATTATGAAGCTGTTTTAAGAGTGCCTAGATGTCTGGGCATGTTATAATAACATGGTACTAACAATAACAGAGAGTGCAAGGACACAGAGTGGTAACTGCTCTCTCCCATGAAATCTAGTATAGTCCGTTTAATATCAGATGAGTGTGAAGTTTCTCTGTTTTAACTATCGGATAGAACATGCATAACCTATTTTGCCCTCCAAAATTCAGGCAATTATTGATGTTAAGCGTTGAAATAGACGACAAAGACTTATACTGCAACTTTTTCCTTAGTTTCCATAAGCGACCGATCATACCTTAACTTCACACTGAGACAAATGAATGTTGAACCCAGGGTCGGTTCTGCCTAGGTTGCGAAAGTCCCTTGCTTTTTATTTTAAATGGCGTGTTCATGTTTTACTAATTAGTTATCAGAAAGAACTCCGCAATTGTATTCCGCCTTTAAATTGAATTGGAGATTTGTCATTCTCCTTCACTTTCGGCATTCCAAAAAAACATCCGATAAAACGTGGGCCACTACTAAACTCTTAGAGTGTTTTATTAAAACACTCCATGATCAAATCATCGGAGTGTGAATGTTAGGTTTTATAAACTGGAAACTGAATATAACTTGCTGATGGCTGTAAATAATCAGGTTTTTGTTTCTTCTGTGAAGAAAGATCTTCATTTCATTGTCCTGTCTGTAACCGGCATTTTATTTGATTATTTGGGACCTGAGTAGAGCGTAAATTGTCCTTCTTTTACAAACGTTAATGTGTTTTATTGAAAGGAAGACGTTTTTTCGAAAATAACCCCGCTTCTTCCGCGAGTCCGGACTTCAATTTGATCGTAGTTGCTAGTTCTCTCCACCAAACTATCAATCGTCTAGATGCACTCCGGTTAGGTACAGTCAGTAAGGCATACAAGCTCGCAGGCGACGAGGACCTAAAGTGATGTACACAGCAGTGGCTACTCATCAAAGTGCCGATTGTGTGGCGGATTCATAAGCATTCGATGGAGAAAAGTCCCATATTTTACTTAAATATTGAACCCAAAATAAAGCTGTTCAGAAGATTCCCTCCTCCCCTGTGATTACGTCACCGAGAAACCATAGTTTCACTATTATGAGAATAATTTATGCTCAGAGGGATAATCTATGAACAATCTTGTGCACTAACCATTAATAAACCAGGCAATACTTTCTCCAGGATCGCCTTTTATTCATAAAGGGAAGGTATTCATACTTTTTGAATTCATTCGCCTTTTGTGAACGAAAACAGCAGTAAAATTCCCGAACTTAACAAGATCCCGAAGACAAACCTGTCCATCATTATCCGCCTATGGGGCAGGCAGTGTTAACTTAAGACGTGTGCATCCTAAGGGCAGGGAATATCACGTCCAATAAACAGTCATTTTTGTTTTTTGTTTCACAAGCGACGCAGGTATGCAGCAAAAGGATTCGCAACATTCGCATAATGATTGTCTTTCAAGAAGATAGGCTAAAGACTAAAATACGATATGTCTGCTATCCAACCATCAGTTGAAACTGCTCCGTACTGTGTCATTCTCTTCCAAAGGCTAGAAAAACGGAAATTACAAAGTGTACCGGAGTGAGGGCACGTGATGCATGTGATTGTGCCTTAAGAGGAACTTGTTTACATATAGTGCATGCACCTACGAAAACCACCTACACACATTCAAAAAGGCGCACGGACAAAGATTCCGGTTTCATTTGCGGTTTTCTAAGCGTAGTCGACTGTGTCTGCATGCATATGTGCAGTCAAATTAACAGCACTACAGAGAAACCGATGCTACTTTAGAGGGAGGCGATTTTACTATCAAAAGAGATTGAAATGATTACTTTTGACAATAACCCGGACGAACATGGTTATTTGAAAAAGCCCAACCCGCTAAACTGCTTGGCACTGCGAGAATTTGATTTTAATGCACGAGCAATTTTCCGCTTATTCGCTTAGACAAAACTTGAGTGAGCAAAAGCGCCGGCGTGTCTACGGTTAAGGTTAACTATTAAAAATGGAATCTGTCTTGCAAGCATTACTTAAATAAGCCTAAACAACTTTTTAAGTGCTTTTGGGAACTGAACTCTTCGCTTGCATCGGATTAAATTGCTGCTGTGACACCTCTAACAGGTACAAAGCTGCAATCAAGGGCGGAATATCCTTCCTGCAACAGAGCAGTGAAACAGTAAAAGGGCGTTAACGCGGAGGGGTCGTCACCATCATTAAAATGGAGTGGATTTCGAAAGTACGCTTATGCGTTAGTGCTTTTAAATAATTGCCAGAAAGAAAGGGAGGAATTGACAATCTCAGACTGCAGTTATCATGTGTCTCTTGTTTCTATATAAACGAAATTATTATCTATTGTAAATAACCATTCTAGGCTGCCTCACATTCCGGAATAGATAACTACCAGGAGTGCTGATGCAACCTACGTTCAAATTAGCATTTTTAAGTTTGCTGAAAAATGCGCCTCAAAACATATTAAGGGCAAAACGTTGGAAAACTTATATTCGGATAGTGCTGCGCATGCAGCTGATCGCATAACTGTTGCAAAAAGGAGACTTATATATAATGTATGGCGTTTAAAACGTACAACATTAGGACCCTCGTCATAACCTTTTGAATTAATACCCCTCCAGTTTTGAAGTTTTATACGGCAATTTCGATTTATATAATACAAACATCCTTGTGTTCTCAAGATGTACAAATCCGGAGCGTTAGACACATTGAAGCCGCTTTAAGAAACTTGCGAAAGACCTTTTCTCAATTAGGCAGTATCTGACGTAAAAGTTACGAGAAATGGTCATTCGGGCACCGACACAATACACTACATTATTATTTCCGTTCAGACAATCCCGTCAAAAAAATAACAGAGTTAATCAAACCGTTGCTGTTATTTTTACGCTTTAATATAATGAACCTTGTCTACATATTTTGACCATAAACAAAGGTTTAGGGTAAGGTGGTACCATACCAACGGCGCAGGTACTAGCCAAAAGCACATACACGCGTGTTTCGCCGATGTTTTGCCTTGCAATAAACTGTTAAAAAATCACTTTTTTGCACCGGTTGCAAGGACGTTTATGACGGTAAACCACCACAAATGTCGACGTTGTAGACTCAGTCATCCAAACTTCCCTTATTTTAGCCCTAAGTTTCATAAGAGTCGATAAGCCTCTGATTGAGTCTATAGCTCAGCAGTTAAAATGTTTATGGAACGCAGCACATGAAAGCAAACGTACAAGATTAATTTGTGAGGCATGGAGCATTAACCAAACAGGAACTACCCGTTCGTTACGGGTGACCTCGACATATGTAATTTATGAATTGGCCGCCCAAGCAATCATCCGTACAAATGCTCACAGATGTCAAAAATTTACCATAAACAAATCGGGCGCATTAGTTATCATTGCACAGAGACACTTCTGGGCTGCATTCTGTTCATCCAACTCACGAAGATCGTTTCCGTTCGCGTTATTACCCCATCGACGTCGACGAGGATATTTTGATAGGTGAAAAAGTGTTGGAGTGAAGCAGATTGCAAGGTTGTTAGGTCCCATCTTGAAAATCAAAATAGTTTGGAAAGTATGGAACGTGTTTGAGAGTGTTATTTTTGAAGGGGTAATGCAAGTTTGTATTTAAGGTGTAAGTTATACTACCATAATTCGTAAGGTTTATATATTAAACGTAACGTTCAATTAATTATTCCAACTGAAGAAAATTTCGATGCACAACTGATTACACCTGTACACTAACTAGGCAATGAAGTGGAATGTGGCATTGGGAACGGCAGCCTTAAATAATAATAGGTTTTGTGAGGAAGGAGACAAGATCGCTGGTACAAGAGCTCTATTCACCTGACTTTTCAGATTCTTGCTCGAACCCATTATCAGAGACAATAGCAGATACTGGGTTTAACGCAACTAACGATTAAAATAATTAAACAAGATACTGCACCCTGTTTCATGTCTAAACTGGCACTATAGAAGGCAAGTTCAAGAGACACTGAAATGCTCTGCACCGATTCATTTACTGTTTTAAAGTCTAGGCGGTGTACAAAAAGATGTAACCCGGAGACAGTAGGGTATCAAATATTTTTCTAGGCAGTAATTCTACCAGCGGATGGCAAGGACTGAAAATAGGCACATTCAGACGAGAGTGACACTGAGTAATCGGTCCTGATTGTAGCAAGGAGATAAAGACTTTCAAGACGCATGCAACTGTTAAATAAATTCAGCAATATTTTTTCATGATTTTTATATTCCGGAACGACAGACTTTTGGACACGCCTAGAGAATGTAAAACGGGGTATGTTTTTTGGGAGCTAAAACACAGTCGCAGTTATGAGCATTTCCTATCTAGATGACATTGTCTGTGCCCACTTAAAATGTGAGCTAAAACAATGAGTCACTCAAGTCTGAGACTTCAAAAAAATTTCTAGCTTAATAAAAACGATCTTGGAAAAGATATATCAGACAAGTATAGGTAGCCAAATGTTAGGCCATTGAAATTCGCTTGTTTCAGGAATAAGATGCAGTACATTGGCGACTTTATATAGAGGCAATTGACGATTTAATTCTCCGCCTTAGACCCAATAGTATAATAAGGCTTAGATGTGATTAGCGAATCATAATAGATGATAACTAAACATTTTCCTAGTGACACAGTGAGGAAAGTCTTGTTGGAAATTAGAAAGTTTAAAATAGAGGTAAAAGCATACGGTGAATGTCGAAAGTAAAAATTGATGTTTTTAGCACTTATGGTTTCTTTTCTCGGGATCTTGTCCCGGATTGGTTAGATGATCTGGTAAGATCGGAGGATTACGGATACAGAATTAAGGGCCCTTGAAAACATCGGGATTTTAAAACAGTCTGGTGCATCCCTATCGGACATTTCTACGGATAAAACAAATAGCAAAATGTAATAACGCTAACTTCATATGGGCCCAAAAGAAAAAAACGCGGAGGCGTTCGCAAAAAATATGTGCATTTACAATACAGCCGGAAAGATTGCACGACAATATATGCAGAACCTACCTGCGTAACGCTACTTCGATTTGCGAGTCCATTAAGACAGTAGAGGAGACTTTGTAGGGCAATGCGATTTTCGTCAGGAAGACTAATAATGGCCCACCGAAGGAGGGATAAATTGGCTTCGTTCGAGTCTTAAACATTTTAAAAAACAAGTTTTGTTTCGAAAACACTAAAGCGAACTGGAGCATATGAGTAGAAAAATGAGACGAATTTTCTCGCACTGTCTGGTGTAACGGCAGAAGATATCTAGATTGATACGCATCTTTAATTAATGCGTGCTAGTAACAGTTTCGTTTGCGGTATCGTACACTGCACAAATGAAAAAATGTAAGCTGGACTGTCATGGGAGTTTGAAGTTTTAGAGCTAACTTTTCAGTGACTATTAGGTCATTAACCTAGTCATAGTCTTTTGCTTAAGAGCACGTCACGTTAACGGAGACATTTAAGTTATTTATCTTCAAGGCTCTGCCTCAGTGTCGTTAGTCATGTGGGAAAACCAAACAACGATCAGGCTAAAGTATTGTACCCACAAAATAAACATGCATTCTGCGTTAACACTGCATTCAAATGTATGTACACAAAAGGATGCAAACAAACACGGATACAGGCATGTACCTGAAATGACAAGGAAGAAATGCGTGAACCACTTAGCTGAACAATATTTTTAATTTGGAAATCAAGGAATACTATCCATTTCCACATTACTCCGTGCTGATTGAGGAGAAATTCCATATAAGACCAACTGTCCTTCAACGTGTAGGTAGTCAGTATCGCATTACAGAGCCTTTGTTTTTAATACCCAACATAAATATGGTTCATACATGCATAACTAGACGTACGTCCTCATTTATTAGCGAAAAATCAGCCTGCACGATTATTTATGTATTAAAAATAGGCACGATATTAGCATACATCAACTCTACTGCAAAACAGTGTTGCTAAAAGTAAGCAAAGGATGATTCTCCAAATAATGATACCAAAACGTACTTACGACTGTATATATGAATAAGGTTCGCGGAGAGCTTGTTTGTGAGTAGGCATTCAGGCAACTCTCGGAAGTATTGTTTTACAACGTCCGCCACATCATAGGGTTGCCAGTCGGCAAAGAAGTTCCAATCTTTAACGGTAAGAAGAATGCTTCAGAAATTATCTTATCCTCAAACTGACTTTGCGACGGTATTATCTGAATTAACTGGACACTCGAATGCAATTTTCAAACCAGTTTGTGAAATATAAAACGTGCAAAACATGGAAGCCAGAACTATGGAAGTTGAAATGAAAAGGAAAAGCAAAACTATGTGTGGATTAGGATAATACATTCTCATTTAAGAGTGTAACATTTAACAGTGAAACCAACACAGTAAATTGATATCTTAGTCGCAAACAAGGAAAGAAGCACGCCAGCTGTTTCGAAATTTGGAGTTCAACTGTCCTTAAACAGTTGTCTATTTACACGCGCCATAGTCAGCATAAAGCGTAGTTTACGCATTCAGTAGATTAACCAGGCCCTTAACAGTTAATCTCCTTGAATAAGACGTGAAGGCAAAATAATGGCTAATTGGTTATTTCATACATAGGTCGGAAGCTCTAGTTTGTCATTCCAGCACGAAAAATGACTGTAACAGCTATCAATTGACATGGTTCTGAACCAGTGACGAAAGGCGAAATCGTCATACGGAACCAAATCAGCGCGAAAATTTTCAATAAAACAGAAGTAAACGCCATAAGGTCTTTAAAAATCATTAATCGTCCCTCAGTGCCGTACAACGTGAATAATGGATAAATGAACTATAGGAATTATAACATTGTTAAGACGTCTTTATAACTCGTATCAATGAAATCAAAAAAATAAGCAAATGGCAGAACGTCAAAAGATTTTAATGATGCGCAACGGTACTCCTTGCTGATATAGTATTTGTGAAAGAGGATGGGGGGACATTATTTTTCCATTGGAATAAGTTTAGGCCGGTATTCAAATGATATGCATACTTGTTGTTGGTTCTCGAGTGAGTGTCAATTTCTAGACAGGATTTGTGGCGACGTTTCCGTCTAAGGCGCAGCTACCCAACTAAGATAAAGTAACTTTCATCTGGCTGAGACGCACTAAGGCTGCTGCCAGTTTTAATCATTTTCTTTTTGCCATTCCCCCCTCGTAACTGCACGTGAAAATCTCACTCCTAAAGGAAAGAAAGAAAGGATTTTTTTTCAGAAACGACTGTTCTGTCAATTATATTGCTGTAAGAGTTATTGTATGCAAAGAAACGTAACAACTAAAATATCGGAAATCATCTTTAACAATGGCATTTTTTAAGCGCGTCCCTATTCAAAAATCCATCTGAAGTCCAAAGCCCGTGTAAATGAAGTTCAATACATTTCAGACAAATATGTAATTTTTAAGTTTTGTCTGTAATAGGCATGGAAAGAGGAACTTAGCGCGTTTGCTTTCATATATGAAGTCAGATCCTCCGACCCATCGAAAACTGCAGAGATTTTAAAGTTCTAAAAATCTGCCCATTAGCTACATTTGTGAAAAATGCAAGACTTATTATCACCAACAGTTAACAAGTAAATTGTCAGCTTTTATTGTTTGTTTATATGTGGTCATCGTTTTTTCATTCAATTTTTTATGAAATCGGGCTAGACTACGATCAACTATTATAACATAAAAACGCATCATATTGGATTTTCCCCTAATACTAGGTTACATTTACCTTGTATGTTACAAGTCTCCATCGACTAACTATAATTTATTCACCTTTACTGACCTTTGTTATATGTTAAGATCCCGTGCGGTATCAACGGCTTAAAGTTCTGCAACTGGTGTCCATTTAAGACCACCCATTATTTTCCTCTGTGTGTTCTGTGGTCTTCTTTGGCCTGTCCAGAGCCAAACATAGTAGAGTATACGTACATGCACACATTTGTGCGCCTATGCACTCATACGGAGCCCTTCTGACGCCACTTTCTTAGATTGAATCGCAAAGGAAGGAAAGTGAATCTTGGAAAAATGCGTCAGAATCCATGTGAAACAATAGCAGTATCCGAAGCTATTTTATTTGAAATTTAATTTTAATTCCAAAAGTCGGAAATATACACCCACCATTAATTAGTATAAAATATATCGCTAAAAGTTTACGCCTGGGTCGTTAATTAAAGGTGGATAAATTTAAACGAGAGGAAACGTAGTAATCATGCAAAATTTTTGCCATTATGGGGGTAGAAACAGGCCGTTTGTCGAGGCTCGTTCTGAGAATGCAATTTAAGAGAATATATTGCATAAAAAGCTGCTATATGGTACCAGTAAATTAAACAAGATATGATTGGCAGTGGTCCCAGTATGTGCACCACCTTAAGTTTGCTAGCACTTTTTAATTCTCATCTGCTCTTATGAGCCGGATAGCAGCGGAATATGTGGGAAATTGCTATTAATTCCTATATGCCGGACAATAAAACCAAAGAACAAAAGTCAGTTCGAGCATTCCAGATGGAACAGGATACGTAAAACAGAATTAAGAACTGTTGGCCGACTGGCTGCCAACAGAGATTAAGGTCCCAGTGATTGAAATTTAGTGTCAGCGCAATGCTAAGATAAGCATTTCAGCCGACCACCTATTCTCATTTGAGTGTTTATTCCATCGGCAGTTGAATATATAATGACGCGCTATGAGTCGTAGCTTGGGAGGCTGCTGAATGACAGAATAATTCGTTACCCCTGGAGACTGAGGGTAGGCTGCCTAGACACCTTTTTAATGATCCATTTATGGTGCTCCTACGCGTCCAAAATTCGTACCGCCTTTACAGATTCCAGGCATATATAATAAGACCAGGTTGGGTGGGGAACGAGTAGATGGACTGTGCAGTTTTGTCCGTTACTGCGCCAACACCCATTCATGGTCGTCTAGACACTGACATGCCATCGAGCACGGTAGGTGAGAGCAAAGCGTGTGCGATAGATTCTGCACAAATCTGTCCCATTAGAAGTTAATTCAAGTGTGGTTTGTCCGGCCGTGCCCACTCGGTGGG
>CACRXP010000509.1:292413-303721 GCA_902702965.1 Spirometra erinaceieuropaei
AACCCAGTAGCGAACGTACTTATTTGCCTTTATGTAAGTAGCATGATTAAAACTTTGATCAACCAAAGTAAACCGTATCGTTTTAGATAGCGAATTCGTCATTTCACGGCCAAACACCCAGTGGATTTAACCCTCACTTGGTGTCATGTTGCAGACGACCTTTTTAATGCACAGCAATTACATATGGGACACAGAACTCAAGCAAAAATAATAAGAAAATAACCGATTGCAAATTATGTCTAGCGAATTTCTTGTTTTTGATATGCCTGCTTGTTTTTTCCTTTCCCTCGTGTAAGTGATGCTTAAATACCGGAAATTTCACGAGGCAAATGATGCTTAAAATGTATGGCTACGTGCACTTGTAGAGGTAGGGAAAACTGTCATTTTACAAACTACATGCATTAGTGGATAAACGGATTATCTGCTTTTGTCTCTGATGATGGGTTCGAGCAGGAATCGGAAACAGCAGGATACTAGAGATCTTGTCCCAGCGATTGTGTCTTCTTCGAGATTTGACAACATCAAAACGGCTTTGCGTTCTGTTTACTAGCGTTAGCCCAGTCAACGAAATATGATCAAATAAACCAAAATTTGAGATTACTAAAGTTTCACTAAATTTTAATTGAATTTTTGGCTGTCATAGGCATATCTTAGGGAACGTTTTTCAAAACTGATTAACCGATTTATCGATCAAAGGCAATAAACTACCATAACAATCTGTTAAAATCTCCGGTTCTCCCATATGTACCAGAGCGCGACCAAATGTATTCCCGTAGGGTCGAGCAAAGAAAACATTAGTATTGATGTACTCCTGGGGTATCATAATTGATATAAAAAGAAACCATGTGTCAGTACGAAAACTGTGTGGATAGAAGGGATGCTTTGGTGGGCGGGGCTTATTCAAAATGGGACAGGAAATATATGCTTCTCAGTACTTAGACAGTTTTGCAAAATCTAAATTCAAAAAAATAGAACGATCTCAAGATACCTGTGTAGTTTTATGCCATAAAGCTTAAGAGTGACAGGATCCATTTTGTCCGACAAATACCTTTGAAGGATGTTTTACACTTATTCATCCTAACTTCTAGTTACACCGAATAGCAGTCTGCAATTATGTAGGATTCCGAGCGAGACGTCATGTAGAACAGAAAACGAACTCAGCAGTGTGTTAGCAGAAAAAGAATCCTAAGGAAGACTTCATGCAGGCGGAATTCTACAAATACCCGATTTTTATTTTGTAATAAGTACTTGAGGAGAATGTAAGGAGGAGCGTTGAACTATAGTAGGTATTTACTTACATGAACAGAACGAAAACAGAATGAACATGGATGGTGCCTGACAGTGCGTACGAAGACTGACAACTGACTAAGCATACCGACAGTCAGAGAGTAGGTTGTCCTGACAGATCTTATGCAAATAAGGCATGACAGGCCTCCGGAGATGGGGTCTCAGCTACTAGAGTTCATTATAGGACCTGCGGATTCCACCGTCACCCTCTCTCATCCTGTTCTTCGCATTCCTGCTTGTGTGCGTAGTTTCGGGGCAAGCACGTTTGCACTGCACCCCGTAAAATCAAAAACCATGAGCAAATCAATAAAAAATATTCATTAGTCACGCAAGGAGATGGATCTGTGCCAAGGAACAAACTCGTATTCTGAAAATATGGAAGTTGCAACCAGCATCCTGTCTCGTCATAATTAACCTCCGTTGAATAAGAGTCTGGAGGGCCTATCTGCATTTGTATTGTCGATGCGTAGGGTAGGCTGAGTTCCAGGTAGAATTTGGGAATAAATATAACCAATCACTGAAACAAGCATGATAGGCACCTCACGTATTAAATTTGCCCTTTTGCCTCGTCCTGCTGGACAAGTGACACGATATCCACTCGGCATCCTAATCTCGCATTATTATTGTCGAGACAATGTCTACTTACACGCGCCTCATATGACTCATATCGAAGACGGTTTAGTCAATACTGGAATCATCGGTGACCCGAGATCTCATAGTTAAACTCCAATTGAAAAATGCGACCCACACATGCAGGGCCATTGTTGGTTTAGTTATTATCATCAGCTGACGACATCCTAGTCACCTGTGTAGAAACATGGGGGCTTGAGCCCGGTTATTCTATCATCGATCCGGGCCCTCGCCGTTGTTCTTCGGTTTATTGTCATGTTGGTTGAGGCTCCGATGACGAAAAGGCCGGGGTGGATTCAAGCGCAGTGGTTGAGAAACCTAAACAGCCCCCCTGCGTGTAACACGCATGACCTGGTATCCACCTTACACTTACCGGGCTAATGTAAAAGCTGGTCGAATCCATTATATCCAGGCTCTCACTCCTGAGATTTTCGAGTTAGCTTATCAGCTGGCTTATCAGCTACCTTCCAAGAAAGTACTCTAAACGCGTCAGCTTTATAATAGTAAGAATTAAACTAATTTGCCATACGAACGGATGCCTCAGTCCCTCTTCCTTTTCCCATGCAAAAGTCGACTCTTAACCATCTGATCATGTAACCGGGCGCAATGGCTGACGCGGCGTGAAGTCTGATTCTATTGCGTGCATTAAACATGCATGCGGGAGTAGTCGTGGACTCGCGCGGACCCAGTGAATCCTGATAAATTTGTGTTTTGAGATCCCCCTCCCACCTTTTTGGTACAGCACTTTTTCAGCGTAGCCCGTTGCAGTGGCATAACAAGCCCCTCTACGAGCTGAGCCGCCAACTCGTGCTCTAGAAAGCAGGATAGGAAACATTTAACATAACGGAAACGACTGTTGTTTAGTTGTTTTGTTTTCAGAATAGAATAAGGGCTCTCCATTTCGACTTTGATCAGAACAGTCATCTGCGCTCGTTGCAAATGGCCTGGTGAGACGCAACAACAATTGACAACTCGAGGGCGACTTAACAATGAACAAGTTTCTGACGCCGTGAGGAGCAAAATGCCACGGATACGGTAAATAACATTCGTTCTTGCTTGTTATTTTGTTTTATTCTGCGATGGGGAAATGTCAGTATGAGTCCAAAGTATTTGAGAACTATGGCCCTTGCTCCACCGGCTGAGCTCGAATATGCACCCCTTTCGCTGTTGCTAGATCCATAAAGTTTAGCGAAATGACATCTGTATAACATTAGAAATAGGAAGTCGACGAAATATTAAGCTGATATTCAAAGGCGGAGTTTCCTTTTAATTCAGAAGTTGGGAACTCGAAAATTCCTTGGAAATAGAAAAAAATTGCAAGATAAGAACTACGTTGTAAGGATGTAACTGCGGGCTCTATTACTCATAAGAAGTAGACTTATTTGTCAATATCTTCATTGAAATTGCTTACTCGGCACTTACTAGCCAAAAGTAAACCTTCAAGCAAAGTCAAGGTGGACTGGAAATCAGATTCCGCTTGAAGCAAACATCCATAACATTTTTTTAATTTTCACATTGTTCCCTTTCAAAGAAACACCAACAACTAAATGCAAAACCTTGTCTAACATTAACGTTTTATTGGTATCTTTTGGGGCTATTAGTGCACATTCAGACATAAGCTTACCTTTAACTTATTAAAACTCAACAATTACTGTAGCTTTTCTTTTCTAAAAACTAGTATGATAAATAATGTCTCGTAAATCGAGATGCTGTCAGAGGAGGATCGTTTTGTGCCAGAAATAATGGCGGTCCGATCATGTTTTACGCTTGCAAGTGAAGACGAATTCAGGCCTACTATAGCTAACCAAAGTGCTACCCGACGCAGACGTAATCCCCTGGCCGTAACAGCTGTTCTTCATCACACTCTCCCCACATGACCATAATTCCTGCTCCCATGAGTGACGCATCCAATTTTCTTCCGCCTACGACTCTGACTATCCTATTAGCTAGGGCTGCTATATACTGAGAAAATGTTGCTAGTTGACCTGCATGAATTACTAGGAATTATTGTTCGCCAACCCGTCCTCTGACAAGTCTAAAATAAAAATTGATGTCGATCTCATGAACAAGCATTTGAATTGTCTGCAGTGGATTGTTAGATGATTCATTTTTCGGCAAAAACCTGCCTTTCTTCTATATTTTCAAATACATGACCTCGGCAAAATGCCATCAATTGAAATATTGCCTATTACTGGTGCAGCAATCTTGCGCTGATGCCTGTGTTATCAGATGCTTCCCAGAAAATACTGAGAATGTCATATACGCGTTTCTCTTTTTAAGCCAAGTATCAGCACACAAGTTCTTTGGAGAACCGCTCTGGCATTGTTACTGAATGAGCTCATAATAGAATAAGCGGTAATCGGCTGATGCTCTGTTTCAAAATACTTGTCTAGCCAACGAGAAAATGCAACTAAAAATTGAGATAATGACTTTTTATCAATTCTTGTGGAATAAAACCCTATAAAAACCGCTAACAACTTTGAGAAAGAAGTAAGCTGACGAGTTACCCATATCGACATATAAAAACAAAACATATATTTTCCCTAGGCTAGTCTGCGGATCTTTCGCCAACACTGGTCGAATAATTTCCGTAAATTCAACAATAGATTTTTGCAAAATATTGGTGTCAGATTACAGAAGCATAATTAAAGTATTTAATAATAAAATCCATATCCCAAGTCGTCATACATGACCACTCGCTAAATACCGTTGACCGTATTGCTAGTTCAGCGTCAACTGAATGAATGAAAATTAACATTTAACGTAGTTTGATAGAGTAAGGCGCAGTATCTATTCAGAAAGTCCACTAACTTTGCCCGTGAAGTAGATGCTAAAAAAAGGACCATTCGTCATAAACTGGAAGTAATATCTACAAATACAGGATGTTTTCTGCCATGTTGCAACGAAGACAAACTATATGCAGCTTAACGGCTTATGTTCTAGTCAGTTCCGCGATCAACGTCACGGTGGAATGATGGACCGCGGTACTAAAACAATCCTGGGCGACCTGCAGTCATATGGTTATCGTGAGGTTATTGTATTTACAGAGGACCCAAAAGACGAAATTCTAAACAACAAGAACATTTTTTCGCTAAATATGGAATCTCTCCTCAAAATTGACAATCTGTTTGCAGCGGAATACTCAAAGAAACCAAGTTTCCACCGAATAACCGATAGACAATTCGAGATAATCGCTTCCCTTCTTATATTTGATTTGAAATGCAAAGCGGATGATTGCTTATATTAACAGACCGATAGCAGAAGTATCCCCTCGCAGGACCCAAACACACTTCCAAGGGTGTTAATTGATAATTAAAGAAAATCCAAGTTTAACCGTTATTGACGAAATCTACTTCTACGAATGAAAAGTTGACGTTGTTTGTAAAAATATTAATGAAATGCCGGACTTTCAATTTACTGTCATGTGTGAAAACCCTCGTTAGATTTAACTTCCGAATACTAGTTAAAGAATCCCTTCCATTTTTGAAGATATTCATGAACATAAGTGCTCAGGACAACTTCCGTGCAAACATTGGCAGGAGCGCATTATGTGCCTGAAGCATTATCAGCTTACAGTTATTGCTGTAGACATCCTAAGAAGACAATTGTCAATTATTGACTTCTTTGGCCGGAAGGTTATGCCGAGAACAATTTGCTGATATACTTGCAAAAGACTCAATATCGACATTGTAAGTGTTTACATCAAAAGCTAATAGCTTTTTTGATGACCCACTTTAAACGGACACAGCAAACAGGCCACCGGGACGTTGTGCAAGGTGTGTTGTAAGATCTGCCTAACTCACCTTTAAGCCTACAGCGACATTTGCCAGCAGTTGGTATTTTCATCCACAACGTAGAACCAAGCGACCTCTGCAGATCCCATCTGCTTGTTTCTCTGAACTAGGCTGCCTTGTTTTGGCGACCTGACGAGGAACTAGGATAAACGACGCCTGACTGAGTTGACAAGGGAAGGCTTAGCTCTATCTCGAACAGCGTGCTGTTCATTATCATGGAAATCTCGGCAAAACCTTTCGAGTTGTTTTCAGGGTGCCCATCAGTCGAGAAAGATACTGCGTCGACGCGTACTCGCGACGGCACAGGCTGTCGTCGCATACTTGGAGAACGCCATGTACCCATAAGAAACCATTGCCCGATGGCTTATCTATCAGGGTCGAAATCCATCCTGCGTATATTGCTCACTCAAACGACAGGTCAGCCAATAAACAACGTGCCTCAACGAAGACTACCTCTCTCCGCCCTCAGTAACGATGACACTGACTTCACCTCAGCCGCCAATCTCCATGCTGCGGTATCGGTGCTTTTGTAATTATCCCCCCACTCTGCTTCGTTACCCGGGTAACAACAGAGGACATTTCCTCGCTCAAACGGCCATTGTTTTTCATCCGCGATTGCATTCCTCACATAATATCCTTTCAAGAAAAACGTTTTCTTGATCAAATCTATATATTTACTTGTATGTGACAAGCAGGCGATTGTGAACGTAGCTTGAACCGCGTCGCCAAATGTGTATTTATGTCAGTCTCGCCTCACCCATCACGATTATGAGAAAACGTCTGGCAAATATGCGGAAGCGCATCTGAACAGCTATTAAAAGCTAATGATTATTTCCAGGTCCCAGAAACGATGACCAGTAAACCTGTCATTCACATAAGCTATCTGATGCTGCAGTTTTGAAAAGAGAAAGCCTCAGGATGTTGTTGTAAAAAGAATTAACCTTATCCCTTAAAAGACTAGAAACTGCCTAATAAAAACAATGGTTCTACCTTTTCATACTGAAAAGACAACATGTAGTTCGAAATAACATTTATATAGCAAAGGGGAGGTTCTCCGTGTCGCAGATATTGTGAAGAACATGAAAACTGCATTCAGTTTTCGTATTACGGAACAATCTTTCGAGACACCATGGAGTTTATTCCGGAGTTTCAAACCAAGAAAAATCTAAACGCAACAAACTTATTTGGGAAGTTGACAAAGATATGCAATAATCTTGATTTATCGGGAGCAGCAGGAAGTTAATTCTAGATATAAACCCAAGGATGTTGGTAACATGAATCCAGCTGTTCCGTGCTTGAGAAGGACTATTCGCCTACAAGGAACTAAACGATGAATAAACAGACGACCAACAGTAACAAGAAACCAAATCATTCAGGGATATTAGCTGTTTGTGTTAAGTCCACGGTTACCCCGACTGAACGACCTTAAGTCACAGAGGTTGATCAACAGCCCATACCCATTAGAAAATTTGCGAGGAATCTTGTTTCGATCTGTGCTACCTCCCCTGGATACGGCCTCCGTACATTTCGTCTTGTTTAAACCGAAAAATGGAAAGACTGGAAGGAATTTGCACAGCAACTCGACGAGACACTGCTGGTGGGAAATGCGGTATAGCAGCATATCTTCTCCACGTTGCAGAGGATTACCAGATTGAATAGTATGGTCTCATGAAGACCTTAGTTTCCAAATAGTTTACAAAAGTTAAAATGTGAAGTAGCTTTCTAGGTACGTCTGGAAATATGTGAGAGAAAGTGGAATATTCATCCTCAGAACAAACCTCCCGAAAAGCATTAATATGAGGTTTTGAGGAATCCGCCCAACTTGATGGCAGAATGTGGTTAAAGCATTTTTGAAGAGAATAAATATGTCTTTGAAAAGCCCGTTATTGCGTCTGGCAATTAGAATAGTGACAAAAAAACTTTCAATGATCATGTGTGTTCTATATGCGCAAAGGAATATGCTTGGAATACGGTACCTCTGGACAAAATGATATGCAAGAAAGAACCAAAGGTTTAATCGCAAAGAATTATTAAGCACAAAGTTGCTAATACCAAAGTTATCAGAGAGTGCGGGTGCTAGGAATTTCAAAAAGAAAGAGTCATTTAATGAAGACGCCAAAATAAAGTATATGACTTCATCTCATAACAAATGTTTAATATAACTTGTTCCTGTGACTTGTTTATAAAAATCCACAAATAGTCTTGACACATAAAGTTAAAAATGAAGCAAGTCTTAGTTTCTCGAACATATTTAAGGTTTTCCGAAATTTTAATCCAAAGGTAGAAGATGACTTTGCGAAATCAATAGCAACGAAGATAAACGAGGCCGCACTTTTTATTCCTGACTTAAGCACACAGGAAGTTCAAATAGCACCCCTTCAATCACTGAAAGTAAGATCAATACGCACCAGTTTGCGTCAAAAACCGGAAATGCCGCTTAAAATCTCTTGGAATAAATAATACAAACAAATTAAGCGAATTAGAGCATCGATGTATGAAAATAGACATTTGTATTTTTCGAGTCCATCATAGGTTGCATTTATGTTTCGGTTGCAGAAATAACCATCTAGTCTTTTTATGGCACAATTTATTCCTAGGAACCTAGCAAGCAACATTTGTCAAGGTCCGAGCCCATGGGAACGTGGTCAGATGTCAGTTCGAGGGTCGGTAGTGACAGTTTAAGACCTAGGAACTGATCAGGGAGTGCAGCTGATTGAAGACCACAAATAAGCAAACATGGGTCCTCTAAATTCCTTTCCATTATCTATAGCGTCCCCAAAGGTCAGCCCTGTTAACTGTTGAGGACCTTAACACGACAGCCATCCCTTATTTCCTAAAGGACTTACCTAATTTTGCGAATCGAGGCTTATTCGTACTTCCCTAATGTTTAAGTTCGCAATTGAGACATGTTTTTTGCCTAGTTCACTATCACCAGTGGTCTATCTTACTGCATTAGGAAACTGTAAACATTAGCAAGCGGTAGGAAAATGTTTGTATTGTTCCAATCACTGCCTCATTACGCACATCCGATCCCGTAATGTGGGGTTTGCACAAATGAGTAAATTTTGACTGGAACAAATATATTCAAGTCGATGGAAGAATTTGGTGGCAGGCTGTTTCCGGTGTCAAATGAATTGAACTGTCGCGATTTTCCTTTCCAACCGTAATTAATCCACTTCTGTTAAGTACTTGAGTAGAACTGCTATGTTGACTCACCTTTCACGTATTTTCAAATAGCTATGGCATGCTTCTCGCTAATAAAATTGACCTAAGTAGACAGTCTTCCTAGACTTAACAAGAATATGGTAAGTCTGAGAGTTTGCAGTAAATTACCACTAAGTACAAAGCCATGGTTGGCAATAGGGATCACGTTGTTCTATAGTTGATTGTCTGTAAACTTTACGTTTGTTGACCGGAGATAAAAATATATTTGGATTAAGTATGTGAATGGACTAAAGGGCGAAACGAAAACAGCTTCGATGAACATACTCACGGGAAGGCTGGTAGAACAGATAGGAAATTAAATATCCTGCCGTCTTGATACTTAGGCTGTGTAGGGTTACTTAAGAGTGAGTCAGGATTTACGGGACAGCAGATGCATATACGTCGGTGTACAAATTTTAAAATTCCCGATTCGTTCAAGGAAACTTGTGCCCACAAGAAACTATCGATTTGCCGGGGCAAAGTGGAGCTCGAACAGAACACCTATGGTAGCCTACAGCGGAACTCAGTTCACGCCTTAGTCGTTGCATAGGTCATATAGTCCATTCAGCGTTATTTACAATTCTCAAATAGATTTTCCTATTTGTTCATCGTCGCCCACCCAGTGGCTTCAATTAAGCATAAACATTACCTGATATTCATACCCTGCGTCAAATGCCCTTATTAAAACCTTTGCCAGCCGCTTCTGGAAAACGTTATTGCACGTATTTTATTACATGGATGACTTTGAAAAACATATCATAGAATCGGAACTAATTTTCTGTTCTAAAACAAAATAGAATTCGTCTTCTTAACGGTTTTTATGGTTACACAAACAGAATGTCTCATGTGTGAATAAACTTTATTCTTATGTGATAAAAATTATCTGAAATAAAGGATTTAAGTTTTCTTTTGTGCACCCCAGAAATGCTTGCTGGACGTAAAAGAAACTAATACTTCGCTTTTAAAATTAAATCTGGTCGTAAAAGAAGTATATGTAAGCATGCTCTGCGAGTGTCTTCTAGGCATATTCCTTCACTGCATCTGTGGACTGCAGTCGAGGACAAAAAATGTTTAACCAAAGTAGATAGTTTATTCCTAGACAAAATGATCTCAGTATCGAGTGCTATACTTAAATCTAGGCAGCTTTACATTACAGTTCCTCAAAGGGTAAGATATATCGTTTATGTAGGAATCAAGTATTGAGCAATTTAAATATTGTGGATTTCGAACGTATAAAATCTAAATTATGTTAGTTTCGAGCACCATTTAAAAGAAATGGACACAAATGAAGTATGTGGGGACAAACTGCTGCACAAAAGCTGTAAATATCCAGAATAAATCAAGATACATCAATACTCATTTCATTTAGCAGGCGGCCTTCTCAATGGGCAGGAGGGACATTTAAATCCTCCCTGAAGTAGCAGGATGAATCGTCTTTAGAAAATTCTTCAAATTAGGATATGCGTCATTAAAAACAACAAACCGATGCATTGACCATGACTCATATAGCAGAACCAAAAAACAAAGACATTCCCATTACGCTTATCTGCGATTGTCGCTGATGACGTGCTCGAGTGAGCATACTAAAAGTCAGGGAAAAGCTTTTGAAGATGTCAAACAAAACTGCGGCTGCTATCCTCAAAACATCTTCTATTTTCGCATCATAGCCTGCCTAGTTCTGTGCAATGCACTGCAGTCCGTGATTAAATAAGAGCATCCGTAAAGGCAAAAAATGCCAGGTTTTGCCAGAACTAGTCAGGTAGTGATCGTTAAGGAGTAAAAACAGTCGATTTTATTTTCAAATACAAATAAATCTCTGCGTAGGATTAGTACTTATAGTATGCTGCATGTATTTTAATACGACACTGTTTCTTTTCTTTAGCTTTGCCTAATAAAAACGGCGTCTGTATGGAGTCAAATTTATACGTTGTAAATTGTTTTGTCCATCGTTTATGCACTTTAAAAAGCACCCATTCCAAAATTTTTCGAACCCCTGTCACATGATTGTGAGGCCCAATGCGGAACTGTGAATTTGCCTTAGGTAAAATTGGCTTATATCTGCCTCTTATACGTCAGCGAGGTGTGCTTGTTCTACCTACACTTGCTCTACCCCAATCTAACCGCTAATACACTGAGTGGCTTTTTCAGAAAGGACATCGAAAGGACACGGTGACTTAGACAACTGCGACGCAAAATGATATCCTAAGAAGACAGTTAAGCTAACAAAAGTAATAAAGGAGGCATTAGACTTCAATAGAACAAAAGCGAAAGGTCCGATTTTACCGCCATTTACGAAATACGCTCTCCTCCGCCTACGTATTTATACAGGTATATCACCAAATCATTCAAGATAGCTTTATATTCATTTTCAGCAAACATATTCGCAAGCAAAG
>CACRXP010000509.1:303879-331234 GCA_902702965.1 Spirometra erinaceieuropaei
GAATCAGAGGGACGTCTCGTTAAACATTTGATTTACATGTAGGCAGATCGGAAAATTTCCAAGGTCACATTTATTTGGATTTTAACCGGCTATTTCCTTTGAAACCGCCTATCCTTGCTCTTCCGCCATCCTCATTCCTACGCTGTCAACTGCCTATACGATTTACTATATATTATATGTGTAATCACTCTCCCCTGTCAAAGTCACTGGTGCTTTGTTATGTATATCCATTCAATTTCTCTGAGGACGCACAGAACACGGGAATGTTGGTTAATAACAGGTTAGGTCTAAGACCTCGTTTAACGAGGTGCGTGCACGCTCAACCGTTTTTGCCACCAAACCAAGAAGATTATTGCAAAGGCAGCTCTATATTACATCCCAAACCTATTCTGTTCACGATCCAAAGCTCTAGGCCACGCTACCAGCACTTCGTAAGAAAACAAACGCAAGACTAACGGATGATGTGAAGACAGTTGATTGAGTCCTAATTTCATCAGCCATTCAAAAAATCAAACATGTTTTGCAAATAATTTTTTGAAACAACGGCTTACCCTCATCGCGAAATTGATTCCTAAACCGATCGAGCTGATCGACGTCATCTTCCAGAAGTGCCAATACCGGATCCAGCTCCACACTTGGTGGCGCCAAATTTACCGGTTTTTGATTGTTACCTCGCTGTGGCTGAGTCTGCTGCACTGCTGCCTTATCGGAAGATGGGGAGGCTGCATTATTTCTATATATATAATCTTCCAGAGTAGATCCCGGCGGGATTTCGAACTGACAACCTGGTGAGGAACGTAAACCCTGGTCCGCATTGTACTTCCTGGGCTTTAAATCTGGTGACTTTGGTTTGTGGGGCTCGTATATGCGACCGAAAAAACTGCCAGTGCGTATATTGATCAGTCTCGCCTCCCCCAGATCAATAGAGTCCTTAACAAAAGCGTCCTCTGAATCTGTTACTGCGAATGCAAACCGTCCATCCAGGCTCCGGGGAGGTAAGCCGTGTCCCGAATATCCAAACTGATAAACATTCCCAGGATGATTGGCTTTTTGTTTCGTCCCGGATTCAACTTCATGTGACTGAACTGAATTTGGGCCGTTAGGCGGTCCGAGGTACCTTTTTGAGCAATGCATCTTCCCCTGCGGGTCCGAATTTGATCTGTGCAAGGAAACACCCGCGAGAAGAGTGGCTTGATATAAGTTTTTGGGTCTGACAGATGCAGGAGTATTTGCTGATAAAGCCAGAGCCTGAGTCCGTCTGATGTTGGGACTATTGCAAAGTGGTGGACGGCCAGAGGTGAATGCAGAAGGCGATGGTGAAACTGTACTGATGCATGGGTTGGAGGAAATGACCTCCGGATTAGGGTCGAAACTGAGCGAAGTAAATCTGTGTTGTGTACTGTCTTTGGAAGTTGTCAATGGAGATTTACTGCGATAATCCTGCTGATTGTCATCGGCACGCCGCCCGCATGTAGAAAGCAGCTTGATGTCGCATTTGTCAGAAGCACACTGTGATGAGACAAAATGTCTACGGTAGTCAGGAGAGCGAGAAGTGCACACAGTGCGATGCTGCAACGCTCCAGTCTCGTGGTTGCCAGTGCCGACGACCGGTTTACTTGTCCTTGAAAGGGCTAATTGAATGACTGGAGAAAAGGTACGATCACTTGTTGATGGTCTCTGTGTCGAAGGCTAAAAGGCACACACAAGCGCACACGAAATTAATCACATTAAGTGGAGTGCAAAGTGACAGAGATGACGCCTGTTAGTGGGCGCTTCTAATTGGTGGAGAAAGGCGAGGCACAATAGGCCGGTTTTCCGAATTCCGATTGGCCTATTTCAATTGGCCTCACTTGGAGGCACTGGTGAACTCGAAATCGGATGTTTTTGTCTAGAAGAATGCACTCCTTGCAAGCAGAATTGCCATGGGTGACGTATCACCGGGGAAACATATGACGGAAATATAAATGACTAGTTCAGCATGCGTCGGACATTATGCATTCTTCCTAGTAGCTGAACGCGTCCCGAAACAAGCTTCCCAGTATCAGTCGGCAAAACCTTACAATTTCGGCGCAAATCAGCGTCACCTTGTAGTAACACAGTTTCCGTCTCTAGTAACCATGTAGATCGTATCTTTACGGATACACGTATATCTTGGATGGAGGACACCCCATCCCCCCCCCTTAATAATAAAAAATTCTATAATAATGACCAATTTGAGACGTGACTTTTCGGTTTGCGTGGGCCATTTGAGGTAAAATATAAATGAGCTCAGCCTCATCGAAAAATAGGAAGATTTTCTGCTTGAAAAATTATATTTTACAAGTTTGACTTGTTTTATATTTCTTAAAACAACAAGAGTTCTCACTAGCAACCCTGTGTCATTATACACCTGAAATTTCCGAGTATATGTAGATATCTCACAAGTAACTGCCAGCAGGCTAATTATCGTACGATCAGTTTACGTTTTGAGTGACACAAGGTACTCTATTGCTGTCTAGATTATGTTGCTACGTAATTTAGAAACAGGATGGAGACACGGTTATCCATCTGAGATGATTTACTGACGTATCTATAAATGTAAACGAGCCTACCAGTGAGCATAGATAATAAATTTAAGTTTTCTTTTTGTGGCGCGAAGCTAACCAGGCAGGATTAAACCTATAAACTGAAAAGTTTTTAATTTTTAATCCTTGACATTACTTCGGAAAAAGTGAGGGATATAGTTGTTCATGAAGGACATGCCGTAATAAAGCAGCTGTTGCATAATTCGTCAAAAAATTCATTCATTTGATAACTTCCTTTTTCTGGACGTCGGCCATTCCGGCAGCCAGGTTTCATGCATGGACAGGTTGGTGTATACAGCCAAATAGTCATATTTATAAAGAGACAGTGCAGAAATCCATTGATTTGGAAAAAAACTATTTAAAACTGCGCTATACCCAATGATTTAATAAAACAAACTATATAATCTACGTTTTGTCATTCGTTATGAAAACTGGAAATAAATAAACATCTACCAGTGTACTTAGGGTGTTATGAGAGCCAAAAACCTCCACCGTTACAGTATACCATGCATCCATTTTGCTTAAACTTAACTATTTGTATACACAGACGATGCATTTTATGTTTATATTCGCCAGTTATTTTACATAGTCTTAGTCATTGGATAGTTTCTCGACATGTGGCTTCATGAAAACATTTACTTCTGTAACGTTGGGAACCGGAAGTCGAACAAAAACCTCCCCACCTTAATTAATCGCATACCGCAAAATACAGAAAATGAAAGACTACATCGAATTTCTGTGGCATAATCCTGATAGACAGACCGAAGCACCAGCTACTTGAGCAGCTCTTATGCTCCATACAGCACTGAAGCTTGGGGAGAGTAACTCTAAAGATTCTCCACAGATATTATTAAATACTGCTTTGCTTTTACTGTTTACTTTCCTCGGTGGCTTGCATGGATGTGCGTTGTGTGCTTTTGCAAATCAAGTTGGAAAGAATGTTCGGAATTTCGAAAATTCTGCCTTTCCGCTAAAAATTGTTGTTTCTAGCCGAAATAATCTTGACCTCGTATATTTTTCGTGTTCTTGCCTGACAAAGCTCGTTCATTATCAGTTAGGAGCCTTGACTGGCTAATTTATGTTGATTTCTGATCAGTTAGATATAATTCATGAACTCACGCATATTCGGTTTGTTATATTAACTGGTCTACATTGGATCATGGGCCAACGCATAAGACGATTGATTTTAAAAAATGGCTTTATGTGAGAGGAGTATACTTCTACAGCAACCAGCTTAGACGAAGCAATTAATTTAAGTTTCATGGACTTTATCCTTTCTGATAAATTTCCCGATAAATTCTGACAATGTCCATTAACTTCGCCTCTATCTAATCTATTATTCCCTAGTTACATCTTCTAGCCTAGGAAATCAGCGGATAATTTTCCTAGAAAGCCTCGTTATAAACGCCAAGCACGCATGCTAAGGCTTCTAGGAAACATGTCGTTCGGATATGATCTGAAGAAGGATGTTGACGATTAAATAACGCATACTCTGTTAGATCTTATAATTACATATTCTTTTGTCAATATAAAAAATTATATTTAATATGAAGAAAGAACTATATAATGTATGCCCGAATTTTCCCAAGCTTATTACGATTGCACTGGAGCCAGATTAAGGTAGGTAAATGCGGATCATCGTGTGGATTTATCATGAGGGAAATGCGCACAACTGCGCCAGATACACTTGTTAAGTTTGTCAAGATTCTTACGAATTCTGGCATTTATACTGCAGAAACGAAGTTCTATAACGTCGGGCTAGGAATATGTTTATTAGCAAAAATTTACTGAATTCTGTTTACTCCAGGTTGTCGTCAAATAACATGTCTTGCCTTGTCAAACGGGTAAAACCAAATAGTGTAGATTGTCATTGATAGGAAGGTCGATGTCGTCAATACATGCATATATGTTTTGGCAGATTTTTGAATAATTCATATTGCCCAACTGTGAAAACTCGACACCTGGGTGTGATTCGGACCCACGCAGTAAGGGGAAGGCTTTAGTACAGCCAACGCTCTAACCACATAAGCTACGAGGTCCCGCCGGATGGGGCGAGTTTAATCACATTTCGGTCAAGTTATCCGCTCAACCAAGCGCAACGTCTGGAATCCAATGAAATTAATAAGTATGCAATGTATCATTACTACTATAAAGCTGGTTTCTACGACAGAGCGAATCACGCGGACGCTGGTACACGTATTTACCTGCCATACGGTTCCAGTAAATCCCCGCACGTTTTACTTCTTTTTCTCTCCGTAATACCGGTAGTAAACATGCCTACTCAACAGACAATGCCTCCGTTTTTAATGTGGCGTGATTAGCTGAGGAAAAAGTTAAATAATAGGCTTATTACCAACGGACAACTCTTCCCAACTGCCTGCACTTAAACAATGGGTTTTTGTCAGCAATGGCATGCAGGCGATTGATAAGCTTGAAAATATTTCAGACATCCCAGAGCTATGTCCCCAGAAGCGGAGAGACTAGTTTAAGGAAGCAGCTCAGGAGAAGATTCGATCTTTGAAACAGTAGGTTCGTTGCTCTGAGGTTTCCGACTCCTACTCGAACTCATCACCATAGACGATCGACACCACAGATTAAGGTTGTGGACTCGGTTTGTGGATAGCACCATTATCGTTATTAAACGGTATCAACTGCTGACGTTTAAAGAACAATACAAGGCCGTCTCCCCGACGTGCAGTTCACGATGGAGAAAAAAGAAAATAGCTGGCCATTCTTAATATTCTTTATGTCGCAAATTTATGTTGGTCCAAAAGCTAAATAGTTCAGGAAAGCAACAGATACAACGCACGTAGTGAGGCCGCAACAATAGCCACACAATCAGTCTCAATGTACTTGATTAAGGGCGCTATACCGGCGTTCTGTAACATATTTCTGTGGACTGGAGTACAAGGTTGCTGAGTTATGGTGTATTCGAAGGATATATGGGTGAATGACTAGCCGCTCAACTTCATTAGTCAACGAATATACAGCCGAGAAGAGTGTCCGAATCCGACCGTTGTTAAACTTTTACAAGAGCTTTCCCTCCAAAAGAGATCTCGAAAGCCGCCAGCCGCCTTATCACACCATTTATAATTGGAGCTAGGCAGTGGCAGAGGCAAATGCTGGGCACCAAGTAGGACCGAAAGACTCATACCCACAACGGAAACGTTTGGACTAGTTTACTGTATTTGGGGCAGCTGTGGACAAAGCAAATTCGTCGGAAAAACTGGGGATTGTTCAGGACGCGCTTGGCCGAACATGAAACAGCAGTAGGGAGGAACGGTGTCAGCTCTGACGCCGCAGCTCATCTACCAGGACTCGGTTTTTCCCTCAATCTTGACGAGGCCAAGATCTTATCAAGAGTTGGAAACTGCGCGAGCTGCGAATTGCTGGAGTCATGTTTCTCCGGTCTGCAGTCCAGTAACAAGCGCGATGGCCTCCCGCCCCATACGCAGTGTTGAGTTCTTACTTATAAAAGTTACCAGCCACGCGTGAGTGCGCAAATAACCAACAGGGCCCTGACGATGAGCCAATAATTAACAACCATAGTGAAATTACGGATATGATCGACTCTGGTGTGGACAAACAAGTCACCATCACCTCATGTGGGATCTCCGGCGATGGACGCGAGAGCTGCTAGTTATGATAAGCATGTGGTTGCATGGAAGTTGCATTCTACAATTACTGCGGTTTCTTGTGCTTTGAGTCTCTGGTGATAGGTTCGATGAGATTCCGAAACTTCGGACTAGCGAAACTCTGGTTCTAGTGATTGTTTTTTTTCCTATAAATATACTGCCTTCATAACAAGCTGACACTCATGTTGAGTTTTTCGTTGCACACATTTTTATCCGTCGTACAATGAAATATTGTGGAGAAAGGAGCATGCCTACGAAAGATTCCAAACGCATTGGGCATTCTGGATCAAGATAAGTATGATCGAACGCTAAGCTCATTTCCAGTCTCTGTGATTTTCTGCATAGTCGTATTATTAGGTTTCTCTTGGCCCATTGGTTGCTTCGTAAAGGTAATTAATAGAGTATTTGTCAAGCTGTTATATATTTTTGTATCAACCCTATGTTTTTGGGGATGTAAATTGTTTTCCGAACTACAGGTATCCGTAAAACAGTATGCCAGCTATTCATACCTCGGAAGGCAATTTCTTTGCAAAAGACTCTCAAAGACCGCAGTAATCAAAAGGACACTTACTAAAATTTCGGTTATTTTTCAGAAAACTAATGGTCGGACGTTGTTCCGCTAACGGAAGTGTCAGTTGATCAAATCTTACCTCATCTGATTGTTCTCTTTGCAAATTTATGTGCTTTGGGTAGGCATTATAATTTTAAAAATATTCAGCTGAAATTGTTGGTTGATTGGAAAATATTTTATCTGTTAAGCAAGAGGAATGCGAGCAGGTATAATAGATAGCATACATTTACCTGATGACCGTCAAAAGATTTTACATTTGTTGTATTGCACGTCCTTTCCTCATCCATACATCGACGTGTGATGTCGTAGGTTGTGTTCTGCTGACCACAGTGGATCGGCAGGAGTTTTGCTTTCTCCTCCTCTTTGCGCCTAAATTTTTAACGCAGTGTATATTTAAGGTGATACGGGTTTGTTTAAAATCCGTTTAGTGCAACAGCGCCGTTTTCAAATGTGATAATCAGAAAGAAGCGTTTAAAGAATGCAGAGGGAACTATACGTGCTCACGTGGCATGGAAGAACTTTCTAAAGAAAGGTAATCAAGAACGTACCCGCATGATGGTGACTTGTGAATTTCATGCGACTCGGAATTGGCTGCTGCCTTTAGAGCCGATTTGACAGTTGTTGGGTGCTTGTTTCCTTTAGAAGGAGTGATACAGGCAGTCGCTGGTGTATTTGCGTAGACATCCGAATCTTCGAGGGTAAGGAGTTTGTTGCAGTCAATGTAAACATTATTTGTGTCGTCTTCATTCTCTCGAATGCCCTTTGAGTGCTTGTTTGCTAAGCTTGAAGCAGTGGTGTTGTCCAGTACTGCTGAAACGTAATCAGTGAACCTAAGTAAAAGACATGTCGTCGGGTGCAACAAAATCGATCGATTCAAATTACAATGTTATTTTATATTAATTTGATACTTTTGCTATCTTTTAAGTATGATTGTTGAAATACGTGTGTACGGAAGAATAAAAACGGTGTTTGTAAACGTCCAAATGCAGCCGCGACGCACTCATTTTTAGGCAAGGCATGTCTTGTCCGGACAGAGACTGTCAGATAAACCTTTCTGAACTTTTTCACTGATGAACACACATTTTGCTATAATTTTAATAAAATACGGAAGTTATGGAGACAACGAACCTCTTTCCAAGACATTGTGATATTCACTAGTCATATGCATATTCTCATAATTAGACCTGCTGATCGATAGGTCTTAACATATCTATTTCCTTTACTGCTCCTGCGGCATGCTCCGGTTGTCAAGGCTTTTTACAACAATGACTGAAATATTCAAGGTCAAAATTTGGCTGCGTCGTTCCATTCTGCAAGCGTAGCAGATGGCTTTACATTTAACTCGACTCGTTGGACCACTCGATTTGTCTTTTCATCATGTTCTGAAAATGTGAAAAAGTTAAACTGGCTAAAAGCCAATTTAGTGGCGCGCAAATTATCATCTTCATCAATGAGGATGGGAAATCTCGGTCAGAACAAAAATTGTGGAGGAGATTCTCAAGAATTCCTACAGCCTTTGCAACAAGACAATAATGCTTGCTAATGATGACTTCCATCTGGCTGCACAGAGAATGGTTATGATACTGAAATGTCACCAGTTTGGTTAGGTTTTGCAAGTTGCTCTCAGATAAAAAACGTACACCTAGATTGGGCTCAACATAACGTTCTAATCAACGAAAGATATTAATAAACTACAGAAAAAACATAACAAATTCTGGGATACACGCCGATGAACACAAATCCATCGCATTTGCGATAAGTGGCAAGACGAAAGCCTACCGAAAGTTGTGAGAGCGTTTCGATAGTACCCGTGTTAGAGTTTGGTGACTCAGTCAATAAAGAATCATCTGCCGACTACTCCAGTAAAAGAGTTTTAAACCGAAGTCTTATTAAAGGAAATTTGCAAGATCTTACTTCGTAGCCGCACCTGTTTTGGGTTAGGTTCAGGCTGGAATCTGACTACTGCAGGTACAGTTAAGAAATAAGATCCGGCCAGGACATTTCTGTCTGTTTAAGAGTGGGTTGAACGCAGACGTCTGTTTTAAAGATCCATTTTTTTCAAATTATTCAACAAACACCATTTGAACTGTCACTTTTAGAGAAAGATAGTCCGCAAACACGCCACACAGATCATGGTTTTTAAAATAAATATCTCGCTTATTAAAGTTTTTGAACTAATGAACCTCGGAAACAATCTTCTCGGGGGAGTTGAGGGTAACTGAAGAAAATAAAAACGAAATTCACTGAAATTTTGAGAGTTTTCTGATAGTCAGCGAATTACGCCGTCGCCAGAAAGAACATCAGAATTTCGCAGAATAAAATATTTATCGATCCACAAAAATTGACGATCCGTGATTTATTTGGCAGTTAATTTTTGCTGGTTTTACATATGGAAGCTCCTACCAGCATGCTAGTTTTTAAAAACTTTAGTTTCTTTGATGACTTTACTTATGAATTCAAATACACGCGCCTTGAACGCAGTTCGCTGTATTCCAAGCAACTGCCCGAACAGCGACTACCGGTTAACGAATATCTGAAAACATCTAATTAATGCCCTATGTAAAAAACATCCAGCAATCGCTCTACGAATTCGTTGATGCGGTGAGCTTGAGTCCGAAAATATATCATGTCCACAGTTGATACTTGGTAGTAAACATCTAGGTCGTTAACCGGTTGTTATGAGACCGACCTATCTTTTTTCGTACAAAATATTTATTTAGAATGTGCTGCCCTCCAGCATTTTAAATATTCGTCGACTGCCCTACAGCGTAATTATTTATCAACCGATAGTGATTATGAGCTCCGAACGAACTTAATATTTCTGCGATGATGTCCAGTTACACATTGAAGAAGTTCAAGTCGGCGAACGTACGTTTTCGATTATTCTTCATCAGGCCAGTAAATTAATATACGTCCAGGTAGAGCTGCGAACTTTGTTAAGTACCACTAACAGAGACTAGATTCTAATTATCCCTCTGCCCCACAAGTCTGAAAACCTTTATTACAAGTAATGTCTACTGTTCATAAGTCGTTTTACTTCACGAATTTCGCTGCTCTACTAAACCTACATTAATGTACTGAACCGATAAAGAATACTCGAAAACGTACGTTCGCCGACTCAAATTTAATAATTGCGAAGGGACAAACAAATACCAGACATAAGGTAGGTGGGCTTACTCATGAAATGTCAACCGAAATTCCGAAATGCGTTTTAGTTTCAAAAAGATTAATTAAGTAGGTCTGTAAAACTAATCATCATGCAGCATGGTTCTATAATCATTCAGTTATCTAAGGATGCCGGCTTTGGAAAGCACTTCCCTTCGGCTGCATGCGAAAGGTATACTCTGTAAAAAAGTACTACTTAAGTAGCATGCATTTTCTTCATGCATTCCTAATGACCTCAAACATTCAATTATATTTAACGGAAAATATGCATAAAGCTATTCATTCTTTTACTCATTTGTTCGGAAAGAACGCCATTTTCAATTTTATGCTCGAGGGAAGGGAATACTTTGGTTTTCAAAAACTTTTCCAATTCCCGAATAATTTTGAACCCGCTCTGTCGTCACACTTGCATTAAGGGTTTCCAAACTACAAACCATATATTTTAAGCGTACGGAAAACCATGCATTTCCCTACGGTATTAGTAGAAGACTATATGGGGTTCATAAAATTTTAAAGTGGATTTGAGCCATATTGTTAACGTTACAAGCCGCATTGGTGAGTGCAGGGACTTGACGTTTTATAAACGGCCGTTTCGCGGTATTAAAACATTTTGCAATTAGAAACCTTTTTAAAACCAAATTATGTCTTTCCTTTGGGTATGAGATTAAAAGACGTGATTATCTAACAAATGGGCAAAAGAATAATTACTTTTATGCAAGTTTTCCATAAAATATAATTGAATGTTTAAGTTCATCAAAAGTGTTTGAGAAAAATGTATGCTACTTAAGTAGTCATTTTTTACAGAGTATAGCTTTTGCATGCAGCCGAAATGAAGTTCGTTTGGAAGACGGCACCCTGAGGTAACCGAATTATTATAGAATTATGCTGCCCGCTGTTTAGTTTTACAACCCCTATCTAATTAACCTTTTTGAAACTAGAGCGCATTTCGAGATTTCGGTTGACAATTCATGAGTAAGCCCACCTACTGTAAGTGTCAATGTCCATTTCCCTAGTCAAAATAAAGGATTGCTTTCAAGATTTAGAACCGGCAACAAGGTTAGCCTGGACGTTGGATTAAAAGTGAAGTTGACTAGATGCTCTCCAAAGGAGATTACGAAACACAATGGTGAGGGACACGCAAAATTCCTTTTCAAAAGCTCATAGATTTCACTGTCATAGTGTAGCGTTTATAAGTCCTACGTACCCGCGGTCATAAGTTTTGATCTCGTCGGTGGAGACGGCAGACGAGGAGACGGAAGTTCCGCTAGCCCAAGATGCCTGAAATCCTCATCGACCTAAAAAATTTAATTTTAAAACAACGCCCCATAATAGGTTTGCAATTTATAATCAATCGGAGATCAGCGAGATCTTAAGGGTCTTCCGTTTAGTTTTAACTAATGTAAATTGTCTTTAATAAAAAGGAATACTACTCCGTCATCTTAGTCAGGGCCGTGTCAGAATTGTCAATAAAAGTTAAAAGGGGCTCAGACGGCCACAACAGAGGATAAAGGCACAACACAGATGGCATACCAGCCGTCACGAAATTTCCCGCTCTATGTCATCTGCGAGAAAATTTACAACTCAATTGTGCACTCAGATTTTTTAAAAAAGGCAGCAATTTATTTTACTTACAGTATAAAAACTGCTTGATTATTTATAGAAGAGCTTTACCGTTCAGTACCGGAATATATACTACTTGTCATTTCATGCGTAATCGAGAGTTAAGAAATGCAGTATTTCAAATGTAGCCAACTCTGCAGTTTGAAAAAGTAGCCAGACCTAGTTAATACAGACTAATTTGGAAGAAACGATGAAAATTAAGCATTTCTTTATCCAAATAAATGCAAAATAAGGGATGTAATCTAAAGTGTCTTTCGAGAGCTTTCCTCAACAAAACTTGTTAAGGACTTTGAATTGTATACTGTTTAAAAACTCTAAACGAGCAGGGAGATAAAGACGGAATATGAGTTTGCTAATTTTGGTTGTTATAAAACTAACTGTAGAGGCTGCGCATTTGAACACCGAGTGATTTATTTACATAAATTATCTGCAGTATCTATGGTTACGTTGTGCGTAATATTTTGGAGGAAATCATACAGCAGACAGTTCAACTTTCAGCCGAGAGCGTTACCAGCTACTGTGCGTAAAAAGCATTATGGGACTCCATAAATGTAATGAACGCATTAACGCCACTTTTTCATCCAAGACCCACAAGTAAAAACGTACTTTAATCAATCCAACTTAAAATATAATGTCAGATATTTAGGGATGGTGCAGGTTTTTCCACACAACCGACAGACTGCTTTTAAAAAGCTGCACTTTCATCCGTAGCATGCTTTTCAGAATATCAAATGAGTGCTGGCCAGGTGAGTTTTTGGTGTACTTCTGTCCGCTGCAAACTGACACTTGGGTGAGTTCAGAAGCTTCCACATCCTAGGAAAAATTTTGACAGATTTCTAGTTCCGCTGAAAATCCGAGCTTTTTATACGCATTCGGAGCGAATTCCAAAATTTTCCAAGACGCGTTTTCAAAAACCTGCAGAGTCAAAAATAGAAACCCAACGAGACATGCTGATTCATTAATATGTTGCATAAAATGCTACTCATGTTCTGGCAGTAACGATTTTACATATATAATTAAAGGATCAGTCAACGCTCCATGCAAATTTAGTTAATAAATGCAGAAAGTGCCATGCAGTTGGACCATTAAATACCGATCACATTATTGGGCAACTTAAAATACGTTCTTATATTACAGAGTGGGCAAACGTTAAATATAAACGATTTTGATGGACGCAAACTGCGTTCAAAAGCGTGTTGTGTTTCCACTTTAAACGAACATTGTTCACCTCCGTAGCAAACCAGCGGTCTTAGGTTTTTAGGTTTTAGGTTTTTGTGCCCGAAAAGGAAATATTTTAGAGTAGCGGGCTGCTATATGTCAGCAAATATTCTGAAAACGGAGACGATCAAAATCTAGAGTTACGGATACAAACTGTTACCTAACGCCGACTGAAAATTAAACCGGTTACATTCAGGTGGATGGGGCACATCGAATATCCATCAACTGTCTTAATTTTGACACAAATGATGCAGTGTTAGCTTGACCAACCCACTCCACACAAAAGCTACAATAGTAAGCGTTGCCAAAACGGCCTGGTTGCTACGGGATTATAGACAATTAAAGTCGTCCAGAACCTATATAATAATCTTGGCGTTTTAAAATTGAATTAAATTTATTTTCGAGTTCGACAAGTTAACTGATGTCAAAGTGTTTTCAAAGTTATTCGCTTCAGTTAACCGTAGTGAGTGGATGTAGTTTCATATTTCAGTAGGGACTTAAATTTGCGTACTGTTGTCCTCGTGACCAAAACGCCTAGGAACAGAAGAGTGAATTAATCTACTTGGGAACAAGTTTCTTAAGGTGTATTTATATGGGTGTCATAAGCATGCAGAATATTACCACACTGCAATCCTTTTGTCAAATATGGACCATAGATTCCCCCTGACATGAAAATCGATCGGTAGTAGTCGCCGTTTTCTAAGATTACATATTGTAGTTTTGAAGGTCACAACAAACATCATGAAAATGGAAATTCATATCTCAACACTGCCATCGGTAAATGAAGTTTATATTATTGATTTTTGTCTTCCGAGTGTGTGTGAATTCTTATAAATGCCACGTTTTGCCGTAATATTGAACTTCCATAAACCATCACCAATGCAACCAAAACCAGTTCTTATAATCCTCACCAACTATTCCTCATGAAGATCGTGAACTAGTAATGAACCAAAATAATTTTAGTTCTTGAGTCGGAATTTACAAAGTTTGAGTCGCGAATAATTAAGCAGTGGGGCTATTTATAGACAACATTTTGCGTCATAGTTGGAGCAGATTTGAGCAGCATTACTTAAAACGATCTTATAGTGTTTAAGTGGCAAATGTGAAGTAATGGGAAGACATGTTAGGATAAAGCACCGGTTGGACATCTCCTAAATAAAGTGTCAATGCTCAGAAAATAACGAGTAGAAACTCTTAATGATATAATTCGATGTATTTATATTAAGACTCAAACCTAATTTGTTTATGCCTTTTGAGAACAATTTTTCAGTTCAGAAGGGTAAATTTCGATTTTGTGTCTGTTCGAACGAGCCGCCAAAATTGGTTTATCATGTAATACTGACGATATGATCAGTTTTCTGGAAGACTTTTCTCTTAGAGACGTGCATCCCAAGATATTTGTCAAAAAATAGCGTCATCCCCGAGATGAAAGTGGCGCGCAGACTACCGTACCAAAAATCCGGTGGGCACTTACATCCCGTTAAAGGATGCTAACTTGTCAAACGCGATCAAGCGACGACTTCGATACACAATTGAACGGACGTACGTTGCCTTTAATTTGTTGTTCTAAATTACTTCAATAGCCATTGTGGTTAGACCAATTTATGACATTCTACTCATGTCCGCCGCATAAAACTACACTGCAGAGGTTACATTAGGTTGTGGATGCAAACAACTAAGGCTTAGCCCGCTCGTCTGCACATGTGTCGAAATGACTACTGGGGGGAAAATAAGGCACCCAGGAGATCATTTACGAAGCATCTGATGGACACTGCTCAAATGGTAGACCAAACGCTGCACTTAAATTCCTACTGTGGACGACCACTAGGCGTCTACTGCGCTTTGCAGAAGCTACTGCAACAGAGAGGAGACAATAAAAGCTGTATAAGCAGCTAGATCACGTGAAGCAACTCGCAATGCTACGTTAAGGGTCGATGACGAAATAACCCCATTCTCTTGACGGTCCCCTCACTTACCAATCACTACAGACTACTGTCTCCTACTATGCAGTAGTAATCGCGTTGGACGATCTCTAGTCCTGACCCGAACACGCTCACCTAGACAACTTCTCTCTCCCTCGACCTGCCCACCTGGATGTCAGATCAACGTTGCATGTTTTATTTATCCATCATGTTTCATACCTTTAGGCCATTTTCTTGTTGAACAGTCTGCTTTGTCAATTTGCCGTGAAAGCATGCAGTCGAACAAATGGTTAGGAAATTCTTCGCCATCATTAAACTCTTTATACTTCACCGCCTTTGCCTAGTTCAGGCTTATTGCGAGAAAAATGTGTTTCGGTGATCGGACCAGCTAAAGTATGATTAAGTTTACAGCCTAAAATAAAACGCAACAAAGCAAATTACCCCGTCATATTTAGACAGATGTAAAAAGCATGTGTTGTTTCTCAAAGTCTTATTAGAAATATTTTTCATCATGTTTCCACGAAAAGTGAGAGCTAAAATCTCAAACACCAAATCTTCAGATTTTCTGAGGCTCGTGATGAAACTAGAAGGGGCCGCACTCAACGTTTAGTTCCACCAAAGTTATTCGTGAATTTTTAATAAACATTCTGTTCCTGAGACGCATTCCAAATTTCCATCCAAAAGAGGGGAAAAATTTATAGTTGCCTCGTCGGCATTGAACTTCTCAGACTAAGCGCCATCCTACAATGGTCAATGCGCACGGACAGTATGTGCGTGCGTAGTCGGCACGGAGTAAAATAATATCATGAGGTAAATTTTTACTTTGTCCCATCTATGGCGACGTTTATGTCAATTTTCACGACTTAATAACAATCATTGCTAATTTTTGACTTGGAACTGTGAACGTTGCATCCTTAGATTCCACAGCGGGAATCTGAGTTCAAGCTAGTCCTCCAATTTATTCCGAAGGAATTCTCATTATCTTCGGGCAACAGTACGCTGACGTTTATTCCTTTTTCAACTACTTTCAAGATGAGCGAATTTTGCCAGGTAAATCCGCAGGACTAAGCAAGCATCTTAGTAATATTTTCGGGAGCAAACGTCAGGAGATGCCTCACAAATGTTTCTTAATCAGGCATAGACAGCAGAATTTATTGGAACCAACAGATTTCGCGACGGCTTATTCACTGCAGCCTGTCTGTGCAACTTGGTCCAACCCTTGCCGACATTTTTATGGGTCACCTACGAGAAAAGTTGTCCCCCAAATTGAATATAAAAACACTGTCCAAAAGACATGTGGGCGACATTTTGTTATTGTTGATAAAAACGGGGCAGCCGAACACCTACTTTTTGCCATGAATAATCTCCGTCCTAGGATTAAATTCACAATCGGAAAGGAGCAGTGTAACATGCTATCTTTCCTAGATGCCCTCATGACTAGGTAGGAAGAGGGTTCAATAAGGCGATAGGTTTTCTACAAGGATACATGGAAAGGCCAAAACCTACACTTCTTGAGCTTTGTGCCGATTCAACGAAAGCGAAATTTGGTTTGCATTCTATTCCAAAAAACAAGAAATATTTGCTCTATTGAAACTTTGGATGATGAAATTTCTTGCCTGAAAACAGCCCTGCTTAAACGGGGCTATCCAACACGGTTCAGCGAATAGTACAGCAATACTTTACATCCAAAACGGACGGAGTAAGCAGTACCGAAAAAGCCCGTTGTAATATCTTTACCCATTAAGGGTGACAACATCTCAAATACCATCAAGCGGCGATTGAGATGCGCCATTGAAATAACATACAACTGAGCTGAACTCATATTCTGCAGCCCCACTAAGGCTATCCAAGTTCCACGACCGAAGGATGCCTTGCCATTGCACGCCACGTCCAATTATGTTAACGAATTCACATGCGCTAGTGGATGCAAGTACATTGGGCAAGCGCAAGGGCAACTGGCAGCCAGGTCAGTTGAGCACCGGCCTAAGTGGCTTCTAAAGCAGGAAAATAAAATTCAACGGTCTTCTATTACAAAACACCTATTTGATAGCGGTCATTCGGTTGACCACAAAACATATTTGGAGTATTAGTTCGAACACGACCAACTCGGTTACTGCTCTATTTGGAGGCAGCCTACGTACGGACGGAGAAACCCGACCTATGCAAACAGTCAGACCATGTGGACAAGCTCAGCTTGTCCTGGTAGATCTGCGCCCTTTCGATTTGCGAAACCCCTCGGCGTGTTAGCTTCCCCGTTTTCTTTCGTGTGTTGCGTTGTTGAAGTTACCATTTATCGATTAGTCTACGTGCAGTATACGATGGTCTTGCTGTTTTATATTGATTGCCTCTGTGGACGTTCAAACCTCTGTACATTTCTTACTCGTTATCTGTGTTATGCAACGACAGGCTGCATTTGATAAGCCGTCGCGAAATCTGTTGGTTCCAGTAAATTCTGCTGTCTATGCCTGCTTTAAATTCATTGCGGGGAAATGTTACTTCAAGTTTCGTAATCAGGTCAACTAAAAGTCCTTCAGCTTGTATTATTTTAATATACTGCAGCATGACTTCTATCTCAAAATTCGTAACGAGAGTATTCATAATGCGTGCAAAGATGCGCAAACGCATGCTCCGAACGGGATGACTGTCGTTTGATGTCCTTCTAGTTCTAGTTAAAAACACAATTTTGAATAAGAATTTAGCAAAATTCAATTTATCTGACTTAAGCGCGTTTGTTTTTTAAAAGCTGAGGGCAAACCACTGGCCATCCCCTTTTAAAGGTCACGATGCAGAAACCCGGAACTATAACTTTGCATAAGGTAACGACCGTGAAAGTACATGTGGAACCATGTGACAGGAGCAATAAACGTGCAGTTAAGGGCTGGGAACTCGCAAAGTTCTAAGTGGGAAATGGGCTTTAAAAGAGGAGAGTAACCCAGTAGGACACTATAATTTCGAGAGTAAGCGCGACCTTAAATGTTTTCTGGCTTAAACGACTTTTCTGATGATGTCCTTGTGCCAAAAGGGTTAAAAAATGCCCATCTGCACGATCTGTCTAGAAAAATCAGCGCTCTTTCAGGCTGCTTTTATTTGATTTAGAAAAGGTATGCCAATTGGATTTCCTTCCAGGCGGTTAGGGTCCCTTTGATTTAAGCATATATCTCTTAAGAATTATGCTCGAGAAACAAAAGGGATGAAATTTGATAAGGAGTACGAAGAAGGCAAAAAAGATAAGGATAGTTTGATGGACATTGAGAATCCGGATTAGTAAAAACAACAGTGATGAGGAGATCGTAAAATCGTAATAATAACTAAGAATAAATATAGTGCCAGATCAGCTGAGTAAACTGCTTAGGGAATACCGGAACAAAAAATGTGATCATGAAGAATGGATGGCATCAAATGGAAGTAACTGGCACCGGCCTATCTCGATGCTATGGTCTGCCAAAAAATTCATGAAGCAAATGTCAAACTGCGGCCAATCGTCGCCCGAAAATGCAGCCAGCATATAATTTGGCAAAGTGAATGTACTCAAGACTGTAATTTCTCCACGGCCATTCAACTTCCTCAGTCCGATCAGCATCTCAATTCCTCACAGACCTCGGGGGTCGGAGGATTCGGTCGGTCATGGTCTCCTTTGATGTGACGTCGTTATTCACATCCATCCCATCAAACCTGGCCCACGAAGTCTTGCATAAGAGACTTGAAGAGGCGTACGACGAGACTTAGAATGCACTTAAAATTGAACACCTCATGAGGCTGTTTGAATTCTGCCAACAAACTTTCTTCATTTTTGCTGGAGTGACCTACGAACAAATCAAGGAAACTCCAATGGCTATAACGGTCTCCGGCTTAGTGGTAAAGATGGTTAGAAAAGAAAAAAAGCGAAGCGAAAAGAGAAAAGAGTGCCTTCATCCAGCATGAGCCAGTATTTTTGTGCCGTTACGTAGACGGCACGTTTTTTATCGTAAAGAAGGGCATGCTACAACATTTCCACAACCTGCTTAACGCAGTCTGACCTGATATAAAATTCAAGAGGGAAGAAGAACAGGAACATCAGTTGTCCTTTCTGGATGTGCTCGTTAGACTGAACCTTAACTGTGAACCTGAAAGGACGGTTTATAGGAAGGCGACGAATGCCACACGGTGTTGCAGTTTTCACAGCAACCATCCGGTGGCTCACGAACGAAGCTGTGTGAAGACGCCCTTCCAACGGATCTAAACTCATTGCAGCAAACCGGAGTACAGAGCACGCGAGAGTCGTTATCTCCGTTACAAGTTTACGCAAAATGACTGTCCGAAGGCGTTCATAAGTCGCTGCCTACGCGGCCGCCCCCAGGATACCCAAGCAACAAAACCATTAACGATATGGCATTCTCTGCCATACGTCAAGAAGGTTTCAGGAGCACCTGATCGCATTGCTGCGGAATCAATTGTTGGAATTACACACCGCTCCAAAGCCACCATGCGCAATAGGGTCGTGAAAATTAAAGACCGGTTAAAGCGTGAGGAGCAATCTTTAGAAGTGTTTCATATCCCCTGCCAGAACCGTCCTCGTAACTACACAGGCCAGACTGGACGCCTGCTCGGATCGCGTACTTTAGTTTATAGTGAATGTGGACTTGCGCCGCATCCACTGCACTCTCTCCTCCACACTCGGACCCGGTGTCAAGACAGAGTCACGAAGACTGGAGGCAGGGGAGGGCGCGGGTGGCTGGCACGGCCGGAGCCGCACCTAGGCGTGCCACCACATCCCCTAGTCCTCAACATACACTTGACCAGGGTTTTCACCAACAACAACAACACTCCAACAGGGGTCAGAAGGACGAGGATGATTGGGCAGCCATGCCCATCACTTGTATACACAGCAGGATTACAGGCGCATCTACCGGCAGGGAACCAGGTGTCAGGAAACTGCCAGCGCATACCAGGCTGCGAGGGCTATGGTTTGCTGATACTGGCATAGCACACACTTTCAGACCTTTTGGCCTGGTCGACACCTACGAAGCGGGTCATGCGTTTAACTTCGCAGCCATCAAAGTAGTCGCCCATGCCGGAAACAAAACAGGCCGAGGATTGAGTGAAGCCTGGGTCTCGGATGAGAACTCAGTCAATCGATTTATCGATCTAACGGCGGCGTACACAGTCCTACTCAGTCACCTCCAGTCTTGCGCCGTCGGCCAATGATTGGCATACACGCCCTGTAACCGTCGTTTGCTCTCTGTTGCTGCTGCTGCTGCTGCTGCTGATGCTGCTGCTGCTGCTGCTGCTGCTGCTGCTGCTGCTGCTGCTGCTATTTCTGACAATGGACTCCTGCACGAGTTCGAATACTCTGAACAATGGACAAAATGTCCCAGCGATCAACCCCTCTTTTACTTTCCTTATGCATACACCTGGAACTCGAACTTTCGCCATTGTTCATAAATACAAATGCTTGGGATGCCAAACGAAAACTCCAAAGAAGAACAAGGTTATTAGGTTCGCAGGTGCGCGCGCCACTTTGTCGGCCACCCTTCTGCCTGGTGTCAAGATCACAGCGGAAGTGACTGCCAATTTGCAAGTTAACTACTAGTCTTGGTGCTTCACGTGGCCTTATTCCTTTGCAGTGAATCTCTGCATTCTCGGGAGTCACATGTTCTACCCAATGAACAATCTCAATGACAGTTTGGATTCCTTGATGCTTTTAGTGACAATGTCATTTTATGGAAACTTGTGCATTTATATTCGAATAACCCGTGCATAAACGCTTTAAAATTGGAAAGATCAAAAATCAGGGAAGCTTCCGAGCGCGTTGTCTAGCATGCAGTAACAAGAAAACCAGATGTGTTCTGCATTATTGCATTCTGTATGTTAAAAATTCCCTCTAAAACGGTCCAGGCGGTAGATGCGCTAGACTGACAAGTGACCGAAGTCGAGGTTTGGCAGGCGTCATTGGGAGTGCGCATTCATAGCAAATGCGAATGTTGGCGGCGTGGTCGCATGCCCAGGGGCAGGTCCACGCCGCATGTCGGGATCCGAGCCGTCCTCTTAATCCCTATACGTTTTGCACCAGGAGGTGTGGTGGTACTTTTAGATGCGGCTTTGTACGCCGAGCCAGTCATTTATGTCCCCTTTGCCCCCGTTTTTTGATCCCGTCACGACAAAGGGCCTGGAAGGATGAGGAGAAGGAAAGGATGCGATAGGCGCTACACAAGTCTATTATCAATTTGAACTAGTCCACCCTCAGGTGAGCGTCTCTGTGTCCACCCTGCTACGTCATTCGCGGTGGGCATAGTCAAAAACAACGGTTGAACTGCCGTGCTGATACGGGATTCCTGTAGGTATCAAAAGTTTGGACTGAGCTTTGAAGTGAAAAACGTATGCGCTTAATTTAAAGAGATGTGTCGAGTGAACTGTGTATTTGTTCCACTGCTTTTTACCGCGAATCCCTTTCTTACAGTCCCGCTATAAGAGGCAACTTTTGCGAATGAGGACTACATATTTAACTTTTTCTATTGAAGATTAGTAACAAAATTTTCGTTTTAAGGGTAGAATGACGTATCCAATTGCTTTTCAGTGCTTAATAAAGTCCTCGGCGGATTTTGTCAACATTCAGTTCAATATTTAGTCTGTTACTTGCTAGCACATTGGCACCTGCAACGAGACAACTGTAAGAGATAGTCTGTCTCAAGGTCAGGTAGTTTGTCTTTGGAAGGTGTTTTACGGCATGATCTTGCGTATGTCGTATATTTGGGATAGATATTCATAACGTTTGAGCCAGTTAGAGAAGGTAGATGGGCATCCTTGATTTTACCAGTTTACACATGCCTCATTATGCCTTTGCTTTTCTTAGGCATTTTGTGGATTGTGGTTTTTTACCTCGGTTAACGTGAATTATACCCCCAGGTTTCTTTGCTTCAACACCATACCCTAAGTTGACTTTCCATGTTTGCATGAATCTAGATGCTTATCAAAGAAAACTATTCGAAACGCTAGTTAATGTAATTATTTCTACCTTAGTCAAGTGATTTTCGACCCGTTTGAAATAAACTGCTATATGTCGGTTGCAGGTTGTAAAAAAGTGACGTCAATTTACATTTTATCCTTATTTATTTGTCAACTGTCATATAGTAGACCTCGACCCGTCAAATTTAATCTCATATTGTTTATGCATTAAGATCCCTAAGCTGATAAATTAAGATACTGTAGCCCATTTTCAGCTAGACACTCAGCAAACAGTGTGGTAAATCTGATAATCTAAAAATATTATTCAGGGTTCGTTCGCGAAGGCTGACATCTCGGATTCTTTTCTACAGATTTCCTTATACACCTTGAAATTTATTTAAGCGAATATGTTTTTATTTTTCCCCTGGAAAAAGGAAACAGTCCTCGTTGTCTACTGATGGGCCAAATTTATCTGACTGATGGGGACGAAAATGTCTTTTTGCCAATGTTGAATACACAACTCCGCCGGAAACTTTTAGTGGCCTGTTCCGAGGAAGTCTAATAATAGACAGTGGCCATTTTGTGATCGTGCGGATATGTGCCCGTTATGTCTGGTAATTGGCAAAGGTCAGGTAATTTAAGTCGACTATTTGAAGCGACAATGTAAGGGTTGCAAAACTGTCCTCCAAAGACTTGTATTTGGGCAGCGGTTGTGCAATAAGGTGTATACAAAACACGGACAAATTTTGGAAAAAATAAACATTGCGACTATTTCTAAAAACAAATTATGCATCCCAAAGCATGTTCATGAAAGGCGCACTTCTTACCTCTTTAAAAAATTGACGGTGTTCGAAAGGAAGCTTTGCAAAACGTTCACGAAATATTGACATGTACTTCTAAGGAGCATTAATTCTTTAGTCACTTAACTCAGTGTTTCGTGAAAAATTGCATTCTATGATGAACGCAGACGTAACGATTGTTTATAACCTTCCTAACGCACAACTACTGATTTACTATGTTAAATGTGCAGGATCAGTCGAGAATGCAGCCCGTTTTCAGTAGCTTTTACCTAGGCAATAAACTGCCCAAAAAGATGACATACAATGAATTTTCTAGTTTGTTGAGGATGTTCCCATAGTAATATTCATAATTTCCAGTTTATTTAAATTAAAACAAGTTTATATCTGAACAGCGAATAAAAGATCTTTACATTAAACATTGGTTTCAATCACCACCCATCCAGCTAAAAAAATATATTGACCTATATCGATATTTTTGTAGATATTGAAAAGTCCAATAACAACTTAAACTGGGGGCAAGATCCGAAAATCGTCACCGTCAGGCACAAACATAAACGGTTTTGCGGTTACCAGTTTTATATCAACTTGACTGTTAGACGTATTTATTAATTTAAGCAACGCCTGATGGGCTGTGAATGATTAAGATAATATTTATTACCTTCATTGGCTCATCATACACAGCCGAGCCGGTAGAATCAGAGCGTAATGTTGTTACGTCTTCCCTTTTCCAGAAGTTACGATCCCATTCTTCAATTATTCGTGCTTTTATGGCTGCACTTCCGTCCTCCCCGTGCTTTTCCCAGTCATTATCCTCGGTGTCTCGGGATTTATCCACGTTTGGCTCCACAAACTGTACATGTTGGCCTTCCTGAAATTTTGAACTGAATGACTTTGAAATAGTTTTAGTTGAAATGTTTGAGCCTGTCGCTTGCAGATCCAAGTTTGAAGTGTTTTGCTTCTGGCGCACGTAATCTTCAAGCCTTTGAAACCGGGCTCGCGCTTGAGGCAAAGAATTTCGCCGCACACTGACAAGTCGTATTTCATGGCCGCTTGATAGTATAGGGTGTTTGGGCGTTGCCACGAGGCTTTCGGGTGATGAAGGCCGAGGAAATGATGGCAGAAGAGTAAATTCTGTTCGCCGTCTAGTGGGCTCGGAGTTTGGCTGTGGCCGACAATACGTCGATGAAGTGAGTGGCGGCTCTTGTTGCTGGAAACAACATCGAAGATTGGTGTTTGAGGTGGTGCGTAGGAGTGAAAGGGATGGGGAGTCCTTATTAATGCATTCATAGTCCTCGTTACAATAGGGGACGCCTAATTCGCAATCTGAGGCTCTTTTTGTAGGAGCGAAGATAGACGTCACAAAATTGACGATTCTTGATTTGTTCTGATTTCTTCGTTGCAGTAAATAGGGGTTAAAACAAGGCCTTTGCCTTTTACCGGCTTGGCAGTTAAATTTGATCTTCCCACTTTCCATATCGGCAGTTCGGATATCATTTCAGAGGTGCATGAAAGTTTAGCTATCCACAAACGAGCTTTTACACAAAAGACCGATGTTTGCCAAGGCTTAAATGGATGAACGTTTGTAGGCAAAACCGAAATTAATGACCCTTACGTCCATTCCTTGCAGAATCTGTGGGTTATAAAATATTTGCTACCTTTGCGTTCAGCGTATTGGGCAAAACCTGTCAGGCAATGTCGGCCAATAAGAACTCTGGCAGTTAGATGGGCCTGCATTTGTCGAAACTGCTTATTTTTTATATCCTTTGGCGCACATGTCACGTGGATTAAATGTCACCAATGTGGTCAATGTATTTTTCACTGGATAATCATAGAAAAATTCCTCCAAACTACCAAATGATTAAATTTGGCGATTCTTAATCACGTATATTAGACTAAACTATAAATTATGGCATTCTTACGGTATCCTGAGCCGGAAAAGAGTCTTTAACGGGAAGCAATGATTTACTTATTTTTAGGCAATAGTATTCCAGATGGCTGGTACATGGCGTCCTGTATTTCCAAATGGTGGCCGAACACATTCTCCTAGAAAAGTTTGAGCAACGCCGAAGATGATAAACGTCAAACTCTTTGATGTCAGCTTATCAAGGACAATAGATAGAAGAGAATATGTCCAGAAGATATATGGCGATGCTGAATAAAAGATCTGTCTTTATGGACTTGAAACGAAGTCATACGATGGCTATTGGAAAGTTTTTAAAAGTTTTCATATGTTGAAATACGCACTAATTATACGCTTCACTCGTATATTCTTTAATTAAATTATGCTTGAGTGGGGCTTTGCTGATGATTATGAGTGGGCACAAGTACATGTCCATTTGTACCTATTACAATATTGGATTTTAAATAATTATCCGGTGCTAAGACCCGTTATCGTTTCAAGCTCCTTAAAAATAAACTGTATCTTGTATTCAAGAAAAAGATGCAGGTCAGACTGCTACAAGCAATAGAGTCGCTGCGTATTTTTTTCAACAAAATAGGGTCGTCATTGCACAACTATTGAAGAGGGTCGAACAAACAAAGACTGATAAGCAGCACACTTGATAGAAGAGGTTACACGATCTGCGGAGAGAAGGCTTGTTCAAGAGTTAGCTCCTTTCCATGCATGAATAGCTATGGGATAACGCTTTTCTTTTCAAGTAATATTCTTATATTTAAGAAGAAATGCAAAGAAATTCTTGCACTTATCTAAACGTTTCTGTATATATAGATATATACACAGAATGTTATTACCAACAAAGGCAAGGGGGACTGGAATGGCCATTTCCGGCCTATTAGCCGTCGTCAGCCAGTCATATCATGCGCCGCTGTGCGGCTGCTGGTTAGGCTCTAAAGAGAGCCCGTAAAGCACAACGAACGAATGAGTTCCGTAATAACGATCGGTGAGCGCCCCTCTACCATCAGATATGCATGCATATGTAGACATACATACCGTTAGCCATCTTACTTTGTTTGTTAGTAGAATAAATACATGTGCACGAGCACAGAATCGTGGCAAGAAATGTCTGTCGAGACTGTAAATAAACATCTTTTTTGACTATCCACTTTAGATTGACTTTCAAAGCTTACTTGAACGGAAACTTAAGTTTCATTTAGGTAATGTAAGTCTTGTCAGAAGGCCCTAAAAAAGCACCATGAAATTTTGAAGATATCGACGTTCGTTGAAATTCTCCTCTCCGTCCTACAGTATTTATCTAAAGACATTTCCTGAAGGTTTATGTGCTACATTAGGGTTCGCATTACGGATATTTTTTACGTGCTTTAAATGCTGAAAACTAAGGTTCCCGTGACATACATATGCATAACAGTTTAAGATAAATACGCTTCATTTTTTCCACCGTGCAGTAAATCATGTATGCTCTTGTCTCATTGTTGTGGTTGGAACTGTTATAGCTCGACGACTTGGTGAAAGGGAAGGAAAGCATGTTCCGTAACAGTCACCCAGTTCTCACAGCCTTTGAACACTCGGTTTTCAATTCATCAAATACGCCTTGTTTATTTGGAGCCTAAGGCGTGTCAATCATGGACAGGCGTTTACGTGCGCGAATGTTCGACCGGCCGTACGCGTGAGCAAAGGCCCCACACGTCCTCGACGCTGATGTACAAACTGGTTGATTGCCGAATGTCTCACGTGTATCTCGCTGCCGGCTTGTCGTGTTGTTTCCTGCGTCGTCAAGTCTTCCTTTTGCCCTAGGCCGTGATTCCACATTGCTTCCGCTCTCTATAAAACACCGATAAATAACAAGTTAGATTTTTGAAATTTATGTTAATGCTAACATTTCCTGTGAGTGAAAGCTTACGTTTATAATTTTCTATGGTGAAACTGAACATTCAAACGTTCGTATAACAGTCAAAATTGGATATATTTTAGGTAGAGGATACGGAGGCAAATAACACAACATGATTGTAGTTTTGATCATTAGTAAACGTGTATTGGCTGTTTCAAATTGGAAACTGTTGACCACGTATGCAAATGAGATGGTTGAATTGGTGAAAAAGCGGAATGGTAGGTAGACGTGCATTAAATTCGAAGCATGGGTTAGACTAGTAATTGTTGGAGTTAGTTAGAGTTAAGGTTGGTGGTTGCAGCTAGGGTTAGGCTTATAATTCTGGGCCTCAGGGCTAGAGTTATAAGAGTCAGTTTTAGTGTTAGGAGGGTTGACAGCAGGGTAAGAGTTAGGATCGTGTGGGTTGACTTTAGGGTTAGGGTTGAAATCAGGACATAGAAATAGGGATCCCCCTGGAATTCAAGTAAGATCGCAGGGACGTATTCCAATATCCGATCAGCAAAAGCCGATATAAAGGCGAACGTCCGGTAAGTTAAAGTGACTCGGGTGCTAGGTTTCAGTAAAGGAGAGCTAGGCCGACTCTTGTGTGCTTTTATTACAATCATTAGTCGGTCGTGTTTCAATCTCAGACCGCGAACACCAAACCCTTGTTGCCATGCTTAGTTGCATATTCAGACTGAAGTCCGCTAAGTCGGGCTATGTCAGCTGCAATCGGCGTTATTCAAAGTCACGTAGGAATGGCGTCCGCCGATCTGTCAGGATTTTAAGACGGAACACCTGTCATTCGTTTGAACTTGGAGCTTTGACCCGGAGATATTTCAGAGAGGGCGTAATGACGCCCGATCATCGGAAGTACTAATGGCATACAAGGGAGGCGACGATAAAGACTTCTGATTGATCACCGTTTCTTGCAAGCCAACAGAGCTTGATCTCTTGCTCTAACTGCGAGAAAATATGTTTCAGTAAACGACCGAATCTGGCTTCAGAGTTCGGGTTTCCCTTCTAACTCTGGAGCTTTAATTAGGATCGGCGTCATGTAAACCCTAAATGATCATCTCAGTTCGTCTAATATTTTTCTACAATATTTATTGCTATTGCTTGGTTCTCGCTAGGTAGGCCTGCAAAAAGGAACA
>CACRXP010000509.1:371657-394078 GCA_902702965.1 Spirometra erinaceieuropaei
TTAACTTGCTTTGATGGGACCCCGACGGGTCTTTAATAAAAAATTATCTATCTATCTATTTATCAGTCGTAGCGCATCTTCTAACCTCCATACTGATTTCCACAAACTCAGCTCATCAATAAGCATTGTTTTTGAGCAGCTTAAGCAGTACAGACAGTAGTTCGTATATATAAAAACAGAACGTGATTCAGAACGCTCCACTGTAGAGTGTCAATCTAAGCGGTTCCTCACGCCTACTTGGCGTTACCATTGTAAACGCACTGAGAGCTGCCCGAAAGAAAGGCGGAGGATCAGTTCAGCAGGTTCTCAGCCGCTCCCGTTGGGACTAATTTAAATATCAGTCGTCTACGTGGAACGACACTAAACGCCTTTTTGAAAAGAATGCAGACTGTCTCTACTGTTTAACTCATCTCAAAAGATTATCCGGAATCTCTAGAGGTATGACCAGGTTAGTGGAAGAGGATCGGCCTCTTCTAAGTCCATCCTAGGGTACACCAAGAAAGTTGATCTCTTCTGGGCGCCTCGTTTATTCCTTTTTATTATTTATCCTGTCAATTTGCAACAGAGGATTGTGAGACTTGCTGGTCTGAAGCTATTTCATGAGGTCCCCTCGCCCTTTATTATGTGAGGCTTATATTGCAATGCCTCCAGGCGGTAAGTAGATTCCTTGCCTCCACTTAGTGTTGAAAAACTTGCAGAACATAGACGCAATTTGGTTTGGGGGTTCAGTCAAAGCGTTTCCGGATATGCCGTCCGAAGCAGGCGATTTAGTAGACTGTAGCTTTGGCAAAGTATTCCTGTCAGTGTTTGATGTGAATGTCATCGGCTCAATTAATCACTAGATGGGGTAGCTTTAGTGTGCAATTTGTTGTATACAACTGCCTACTCAGCATGCATAGGATGAAGAAGTAAGAAGAGAGATGCCTCTTGTCGGAGTTACCAGATATATTTAGACACGGGATGCAGTCCTGACTTCATTGGCTCCTAGTCCCATAACCAAAGGATGTTTTCAGATTTCCCGTTATTCTTTGACTATTTTGTCTCAAATGTCCGTCATCTTCTAAGCAGACTCCGACATGTACAGTTGTGATCCCGACCAGTGAAGATGATCGAAGTTCGAAAACCTACATTTCAGGCAACTAGGTGAATGATATGCTTGGAAACCTTGCCAGCACCAGCCCTTTCGAATCTCATAAGACCCCACGGGGCTTTAGGTGACATTACGGGACTATATGGGGGCGGAGCGCGGGGTTTTGGCAGGGTTTTCGACGTAGCGGCCACACATTACCACCCTCAGGAGAAGAAATGCGCAGCGGGACGCCTCCTTTCCGCCTTTCCCCGCCCATCTTAAGGTAACGACTGTTTTGTCCTTATTGCAATGTCTTACGTATGGCTCATCGGAACCTGACATCCTCTCAGGTGAGTCAAACGTATGTAGACATCTAAGTGCACCCGCGCGTAACCCTCCCATAACGGTATCAGACAATGAACGCGGTTAAATAAGAAGAAGTTATTTACCGGTAGCAACCAACGTAGAAGAAATATAAGGAAAATAAATCAGTCGTAGAAGTCATCAGTCAATGTGTAGAAAAGTGCTCGTTATCTGCGGCAGGTTGGTAAAAAAAAGAGAGGGTAATGGTTCCATGAAGCCATGGCTAAAGCGATTTTTCACTAGGAAACAGATCCGTGCAGGGGAACACTATATTTCTGGTTAAATATGATTCGTCAATAGACTTATACTAGCTTCGGTGTCCGAGTGCTATATGCAGAAGCCCTGAAATGCTAAACCAAAGTTAAGTATACCTTCGAGATTGCTCGGGATACCTCTTTTGTATTTTCGATGTGATGTGTTAAGGACATCTGTATATTGCATTGCCAGAATTTTACAAAGAATAAGACCAACATGCCAATCCCCTTTCATTCAGAGTCGTAGCAGTAATGACAAATCATATTTTGTTTGAACGCGTGGTTGATTCGTATGGCGGACCGAAGGTTCATTTTTGACTTCTCGGCCGATTTGTTTGGGTATGGTGGTTTGGCCGTTCGCTGCTGACTTCCAGTTACATTACACGGGGTTCCATCTTTTCCATGAAAACCATCGTCAAAACTTCGTCTCCGGAGTAGACAACCGCACACACTTGATCATTTTTCTACGCAAAACTAGCAAATTTTTCCGTGATTTCTCGTATGTCCCAAAAGTCTCTTACAGCTGAGTGCGCGCACCTAGCATTATGTATGCATGCATGCTTTATTTCTCAAGATAAATGTCTCTTATTAGCCGGCGAAGCGTAGTAGCAGGTGGTCGTGGTCACTCCGTATGAAGAACCGCATTGGCTAAGCGGACAGGCTTTACCGGGAAGGCCGTGTATTCACCTGGTTGTCGGCAGCTTGTGTAGGAATATATTTCGTTTATCATGTCGAAATGAAGTCGAGCAGCACTAGTTAATGGATCGGAAATCACCTAGAGTATACGAAAGTGTGCTTGGTGAGCAATCCTAGAAAACAGTCTTCTTTAACAGTCCGGCCGTCGTTACCCACGACGCCCAACGTATATCCTCTAGTGGAGTAACCGAAGGGACGGTGACTTGCGCGTGACTTTTTAGTGATGATAGACTCGCGCTGCATATGCCACGCCCTTCCCTCACCCTCCTAGGCCCGCTCTCAAGACAGTCAAGAAGACAGGATGCAATTTCGGGCAGGTGGTTGACGCCATACGGACCTGCGCTAAGGCTTGTCGCCATACCTGGCGTTTGTTATGATGCATGCAGTCCCATAACGTGTACCGCACGCCGATCAGGCCCCCCTGTTTGGAGGGGGAGGAGGGCATAGCCAGGGGGTATCTACTAGCCTAAATCGCTTATTTTTCGGAAATCTTTCCTGTTGCAGCGATCGTGAAATCTATGCACAGATGAGAGTGCCGCCTACCTTCGACAGAAGTTGATGTATCCTGTCCGGTTTCATAATATGTCATTCTTTGTTAGGAAGAGACCCATTTCCTAAGTTAAGGTAACGGTCGGGAACTTGTAAGACTGTCTACATGAACACAATATACATGCTGGCAAGGATGTCGTCGGCAAAGAATTATATATTGTTCCATTTGCAATCGAGAAAGATCTATGTTCTGGTTTTGAGGATGTAAGTGGCAGCTAACAAGGCCTGAATTGGTAACCTGTCAGCCGTTTTCTGATTATAGCTAACACGAGACAGTCTTACGGAGGTCTTAGACTGATTCTAGCCCAGAACATACCAAATATTTTGCCATAGCCATAGTCAGGGACAGTTTACTGCTAAGGCGTGCCAGAGCACGCGGTGTTTGACAGACCGTCGCAAGCCCTGAGGGATATCACTGTTCCAATGAGGCGACAGTGACCTGTACTTTCGCTTTTAGCAAAGCACCCACCACGCTTCCGACTTCCACACGCGCCGCTTTCCAGTAATGATGCCAAATCAAGACGGCATCATTCGGAAAAGCTAAATGATTCGTCTACACGTGCCGCACACGGCGCGGGCAAATCACGTCTCAGTGATGGGGACAAAGAGAGTCTCATGCCTTACATGAGCCAGACATCGGGGTAGATACATAACAGGTTGATGGCCAAAACTACATTTTCCAGTAGCGAATGTGGTCTTGTCCACTAGTCGATGGAGAATAACTTGGGAGTAAGTCATACAAACAGATAAATGTCAGGGCCTCAGTCAGAACGATTACTGGTTACCGACTATTCGTCTTCATGGCCAAAGCACCCATGCATACGCGCGCTTGTCCGCCCACGTGGCGCTTGGCGCATGTGCTCGGCTCACTCGATTGAGACATGAGACTTGCCGTGCGCCCGAATGTCTACAACTCTGTCTTCCAGGTATTGTTGTGGGTGAAAGAATTCACATAAACGTTTGTTTCGCCAGATTTCATTCGCTATAATGCATGTTTGCCTGGCTTTCATTTCACTGTTTGCAATAGTTTCGCGAGTTCACGGACACGAAGCTTGGAGTCGTATCATGAACAATTTTAAAGTAGAATGATACCACTTAAATAGTGCCCAGGCCGCCTTTCTTAACACAGGTTGCCCTCTGTAATGACGTCAGTTACTTAATTCTTATTGGCTTCCTGAAAGGCACGGGAAACCGTCGTTTGATCGGCATCGCTGGTAAGGCCCGAATTCCGGACGTCATGCGCACCGTGCATCTATATGGTTAGAATTACTCGACAAAGTGGCTAAAAGGGACGTAATTCGATTGTTCGACCTACGTTTTATTGGACGTATTCTGGGTGGCAATTCCTGATCCCATAAATGGATGCCGTTTACTCCCACTGTGACAACCCAGGATTGCATTAGTTTGCTCTTGGACAGCTGTTTGATAGCTTTGACAGCATCGCGTGGTGTCAGCCATTTAGAATCTCTGTTTCCGCCGTTGACTCTAAAACGCGTTGTCTGTTGTACAGCAGATGTCTGTGGATCAAAATAGAAACAGCTTCTGACGAACGGAACTTTCGAAATTATCACGATTTGACATTTTGAGACGCTACTGTCTGTGAAGTCTTCTGTAGCTGCCCATGGACAGTCAAAAATAAGACTTCAAAGTATTCCTAGGACACAGAAGTACAGCTAAGAGCCTTGTAGCCATATTTCGAAGACCTTGCTGACAATAACGGTAATTATCTGGCGAAATTTCCCAGTTACATTGCGTCTTTGAACCTCAATAACTCGAGTATGCTGGTTCCCGGTAAACTGACAGTTCGACCATCGATTTCGATGATGTCCACCGTGTGCCCCACAGCTGCAGCAGCGGTGGGAGCAGGGACGGTGACGTACGCAGGGGTTTATAGTGCCAGTAGACTTGCGTAGCATTTACCTACACTCTCCCCCGCCTGAGCCCGGTGTCAAGACCAAGTCAAGAAGACCGGAGACGGTGGAGGCCGCAGGTGGATGGCTCGGACGGATCCTCGCCTTGGCGCTTCACTCCGCGCCCCCTGGTCCACACACAAATGACCAGGATTTTGACCACAGAACAATAGGGTGATGGCAGTTGTCCAGTTGTGCGACTACTGCCGACAACGGGGTCTGCCAGAGCACCTTGCAAATGTTGGCATTTGTTATTGCACACAGATAACGCCTGCCAGAGTCCGATGTGGCCCCCGTGTTGGTCCAGCGCATCGAACACGTGGCCCGTTTTGAGGGCACCCCGGTAAACTCTAATGTGTATGACAAAAGCATAGTCTTATTAGTCCCTTAAGTGTGTGTTGTAGTTGCAGTTCGATATAGGTGCAATAGTACTGCTCCTTAGAAATGGCCGTAGTACATTCTCAAAGCGGCTAACGAGGCGACCAGCGAATCTTTGAAGGTGCTGTTTTAATTGGAAACAGCCGTGTGCAGTGACATGTTTCATCTATTTACTTACTTCCTCTTTCTTTACAGAGTTCCTTTGATCATGCGGCTTATCTCCGGCTTTCGTCAACCGCCCTAGGCAGCAAGGGTTCCACATGTCCCATTACTGCAACTGCCATCCGTAATAGTTATCAAATTCTGGATTTCTGAATTTTCGTTCCGTCAGGATCATCTTACCTCACTATTTCTCCCACTGAACACTGATTTGCCATAGTGCTTCTACTTCGTTTGGCAACACTAGTTCTGCTAAAAGCTCTGCCCACCCGGGACGCATCTATAAGATGGATCTTGAGGATGTGGAAGAAATGTCTACCGACGAACTTGCCCTAGCACAGAATACAAGGCGAAAATCCACTCGCCGCAGTCTGCTACCAATCCCTGTGGTAAGTCATTCCAACAGCAGCAGTCCGAAGGTGCTTGTTCGTCGCCGAAGTCTGGGCTGGCCGCTGCATGGCATCTCAGTTTCCCCGCGTCCCTCGGTCACCATAGCCAGGAAATCTCTTGACATGCAGCCTGATTCATTTCGTGAACACCGCAAAACGCCGGATCAGCTGAACAACTTTAAGCCGGCAAAGCCAGATTTGCCACCTCTGAACGACCAACCACCCTCCCAGGTTTCAGAGTGTCCACTACTAGCTCGCGTCGATCAGCCTCCCTCCAAGGTCCCAGAGAGCTCGCATTCAAGCAATCTAGTGGACCCCTGCGTATGCTCAGATCAACGGACTGTGGTCGGATCGGCTGAGGAGCTGTATGATCGTTACGTTGAAGAACTGAATGAATGGCCAAAATTCCTGTCAGGTCTTGAGGACCTCGCCAATCATCATGTAGAAGTCAATGCAATCTCGAATGAGGCTATAGACGAAAACCCTGTCCTTGCTCCTTTTTCTCGCTACCTATACCCTGAATCACAGGGCTCTTTGACCAGTAACCCGACCGCCCTGCAGCAGCGTATTAGGAAGTTATACAGATTGTGCGTTTGCAGTTTGCTCTTGCTTAACAGAAGGAGAAAAGAGCAGCATCTGTTCATCTCTGGAATCAGGTCCGACTGGGAAGAATGGTGCAAAAGGGAACGTGTTAAACTCATGCCCTCTACGAGGGATACGGATAAGTTTCCCAAGAAAGAAATCTTCAGCCGGCTATCTTCACTGAGCGCTTTCAATGGTTCAGACCAGCTTTCGCCATAACGGTAAGCTCGTGGAATGTTCAGTACACTGTTTGAAGTGTTAGGACTACATAAAGCAGGGCTTCTTGATGTGCACATAACCACCCAGTCGAAAAATACGTAAAGCAGTAATGTGGGTGATTTCTTCTGGAGAATATTTCTTTCTAACGATAGCTCGGCTCACTTCACTAGCGTAAGATCTTGCGACCACCTCTTTGACGTGCACTACTTTAAAAGTATACAATCGCAAGCGAAAGTCCTTCTACATATCCGTCAAACACGAGTCTCCTTTCCTTCTACTTGAGGCTCTGATATTTATCGGTTTGGACGACTTACTCCCAAGTTATTCTCCATCGACTAGTGGACAAGACCACATTCGCTACTGGAAAATACAGTTTTGGCCATCAACCTGTTATTTATCTACCCCGATGTCTGGCTCATGTGAGGCATGAGACTCTTTGCCCCCATCACTGAGACGTGATTTGCCCGCGCCGTGTGCGGCACGTGTAGACGAACTACTTAGCTTTTCCGAATGATGCCGTCTTGATTTGGCATCATTACTGGAAAGCGGCGCGTGTGGAAGTCGGAAGCGTGGTGGGTGCTTTGCTATAAGCGACAGTACAGGTCACTGTCGCCTCAACGGGACAGTGATATCCCTCAGCGCTGGCGGCAATCTTTCAAACATCGAGATAAACTGCCCAGTGCTCTGGCCCGTCTTAGCAGTAAACTGTCCCTGACTATGGCTATGGCAAAATATTTGGTATGTTCTGGGCTAGAATCAGTCTAAGACCTCCGTAAGACTGTCTCGTGTTAGCTATAATCAGAAAACGGCTGACAGGTTACCAATTCGGGCCTTGTTAGCCGCCACTTACATCCTCAAAACCAGAACATAGATCTTTCTCGATTGCAAATGGAACAATATATAATTCTTTGCCGACGACATCCTTGCCAGCATGTATATTGTGTTCATGTAGACAGTCTTACAAGTTCCCGATCGTTACCTTAACTTCGGAAATGGGCCTCCTAGCAAAGAACTCCTCAAAGACCCCCGTATGTGATACTGTCTCTGCTGATGGGTTCGAGCAGGAATCCGAAACGTTCGGCGAATAATGCTCTTGTCCTAGCAATCGTGTCTCCGTCACAAAAGTGGCACATGAAACCGGACTGGATATGCCAACTTCTGACGAAGGCACTCAGTACCTTCATGTTTGCATGGATTTTGCGACCGGTGCAACAGAGGAAGTTAGGGAAGTAGGCGGCGTGTGTAACCTAATAAATACTCCCTCGCTTGAGGATAGTCGCAGCCTCCACCCAATGGCGTTAAGCCGAATTTGCAGTATATGTCACGTTGAACCGTTCGGGTGCGTCTACAGATCGTGACTTTCGAACGATCCTACCGACGTTTTGTTTTTGCCAATGTTGAGTTATCGTCCGGGAGTAAACCTGTCCCAGTGATTGCGCGTTCGTTTTTATTTCAACAAGAACCTGGGACCCGTATATTCACTTCCATTCGTGAAACCTGTACGTTTTTGTTCTGAACGTCGTTATTCTCCTAACGTATACACCTGTGCGGTGAGCGGCAATGCAGGCCAGCTGCGTCGTGAAATACGCCTACCACTCAGCTCTCTTGGATGACCTCCATGAATATCGTGCAAATTTGACCAGCCAGTCGTATCTGCCCAAACCAGAGCTGGCTTCCCCGTACTCGCTATGGTCTTTTTCTAAGAAATACTATGGGATCCCGCTGCGGACGCTATATGCCTTTACTCGACAGTCTTTCTGTGAAATTGTTCCTAAGGGCTTTGGCTCTCCATACTCGATGATTGATTTTGGTTGTTCGGTTTATCTAACTGGTTCCTTCATATTGTAGTGCTCATTTGCTCAAAATATCCATCCGAGGACGAATTATCGGATCGCATTGTCTTTTTTGGCGGCTATGCCGAATTGTGTACCCAACCGTTCCGGTCATGCTGGACACAGCTCACTTCAACTCAATCCGCTGGCCAATCGGTGTCGACTGGTCGCTATTTTGCGGCCTGACTGGTCACGAAATGTCGCTATCTGGACCTTCGACCTCATTCGGACTGCCATGATTTTTTGGTCCGAGGGAGGTTTCTTCCCGCCTTCATTCCGTTCCCCCCCCCCCATTCTTAACACGTCTAATTATCGTCTCAAGTCCATGTCCACAGTACGCGTTTTGCAGTCTTGTGGTACTTCAGTCTTGTCCTATTTTAATATATTTTGATAATTCCGCGCGTTTTTATGCCTTACATAAGCATGGCCATTCGTTTCATTTTCATTGGCGACCCACCGATTAACCTGGAAACGGTGGCACACAACAACTGCAGTCACACTGGCCCTGTGCCCTCACCATAATCTGGGTATTTGTCTCATCTCGGCTATTTTCGTTGGGAAGTGAAGGCTTGCGTTTTTCCCTTTCACCTCGACACAAGTTTTCTTTTCTCGTGATATCGGATTTTAAATACGAGGCCCTGGCTGACTGACGTCACTGTGGAATGCGGTCTTTGAGGACTTCGTAACGAATAGGGGAAACTTGTTTTGTCATTCATCCGTTCAAGTATGTCATTCCTTCAGCCGCCGTTCCTACTCCTTAGTAGACGCATTTATTGCTGCCCATACTAGGGTTATGTAACAGAAGTCATAAACCGCAGAATCGTCTGTCGGTAGTAAGCTTAGTCTGACTCGGAGACGTTTTCAGACCAAGAATTACCCATTGCTGTCCTCTCCGACGCCCATCAAGTCTATGGATCATCGTGTCGGAGAAAATTTGCGCTTTAAGGTTGGTTAGAAGTGTCTTTCGCACTGGCTCAAGAGTTACTAGTATATTACGATCAATTTAGCCCTTAAAAAAAGGTTTACGATTTAGACTCCGGACGCCTTTCGCAGTTTCCGTCTTTCTCAGAAAAGCGTGTAGGAGGGTAGGAACTCCTTTTTTGTTTTAAGTTGGTGTGGTCGATTTGTTGGCGCACGAAATAACCAAGTTCATTTTTCAGCTTCGAAGTAGTCTGAAACCGTAGGCTTCATCTTAGTCTGGGGAGGTGGGACGGCTGAAGTGCCTTAATCAAATTGGACAGGTGGGGCTGTTTTAGGAACTGTTTTGTTCACCCAGCGTTAACCCGGGCCTGTCTAAGAAGGTAATATGGTGCTTTCGTAGAGTATGATCTTCCCCTTCAAAGTAAGAACACAAATGCTTAGCAGGTGTGGAAGGCAGTTCGTTTGAGCAAAAGTGCAGGTCTTAGACAACCCTATGAGAATGCTTGCCCAACTAATCCCCAGCCCTGCCTGATGACGAGGGGGTCTTACGCAAGGTTTGTAGTTTGCCTGAGCTGTCCGCGAAACGATGCTGATAAGACGTCTGCCAAATGCCATCGAATCCAAATAGGCAGGAGTATTTCTTGAGTTCCATGGGGAGTTTCGGTCATATAGTTAGGAAAACTAAGGCGCTGGTAACGAGGGCAGCTCCCAGGTAGCGCGTGAGTGGCGTCAGCGGAGTTAGAAGTGATCAATTTTCACCAAAAATCAGTGTCCTACAGCCTTGTAAGGAATGTTAACACGCACAAGGAGCGTAGACGGTAAGGCCGAGGCAGCAGAAGACAAATCCTCGCCAAAAATTAGGGATAGTGAGCAGCAACGGTATTTTTGTCCGAACCTAGAGATTTGCCACACTGGGTAAAACCACGCGGAGACAATAACCCATGAAAAACTATGTGGGAGTTGAAATACGCTGCGTTGCTGGCTGCGAATAGTTAGTCACATCTCAAAGGCTAGTTCTAGTCCGCAGATTCTGCTTTGTTCACCAATCTTCGCATCCACACGTGGCTTGTGTGTTCTAAGATACTACATATGTAGGCACATTGTCTGACTTCTCGCAGTCCTATCTACCACCCTAACGCCTTAGGTGACTTTCGTCCACCAAGGTCGTGAGTGACAGTTCGACCGTTGGTTTCGATGGTGTCCACTGTGTGCTCAAAGCAAGCTGAAAGCAGGCACGGTGACTTTCTTGAATTAGGCTATTGTGACAGTATACTTGCACAGTACCTACCACACTCTCCGGATCCCAGTGTTATGGCATAATAAAGAAGACCGAAGACGAGAGAGGGCATTGGTAGTTGTCACGGCCGAACCCGCACGTAGGCTTACCACCATAACCCCTGGTCCACAGACCAGAATCTCACATCAAAAAATAGAAGGGAAGACTGCTCACAACCCAAATTGACGTGGAGACAGCCTGTAACTTGGCCTGCATCAACAACCATGGTGTTTAGTACAAATACAAAGATTTAGACTCCAACAAAAATAAGGGGGATGGCTGGCACGACCGGGGCCGCCTCCAGGCACGCTCCCATACCTGGCTCGGATCCCAGGGAATGGGAGTGCCTTGGAGGCTACATTAAGAAGGAAACGTTGCAGCCTGACTCTCACCATCCATCAGTCCGCCACCCCAAAAACATACCGGGTCGGTTGGATGTCTTCCAAGCCAGGTCAGAAAGAGAAGGATGACACAAGTCACCGGGCAACCATGCACACGGCCTGTATGCCCGGCGGGAGCGCAAACGCATTTATTGGTAGGAAATCAGGTGCCAGAGTTGCCAGCGCTCACCAGTCTGTGAGGGCTCATAGTTTGCTGAAGCGTGACATAGCATACGCACGCAATGCTTAAAGCCCACGAGGGTGAGATGCAGCCCTGCATGTAGCCTAGGCCATCGTCTTCCAAGGTTGGGTAGCCATTCAGTCGACTGAGAGGAACTGCCCATCTACACACACTCCGTACATGCGTGATAGTGTCAGAGGTCACATTAGAAAGGAGCTGTTGTAGCCAAGCATTCAACCCACCAGTCCGTCACTCCAAACAAACACAACTTGGCAGACTACGCGAGCTGAGTTGATGCGTTAGCGGCAACCTTCCAAGCTACTGCGCTTGGCGTAGCGTGAGTCTTAATCTCGGATCGCACATGCAGCAGAGGAGCCGAGGAGCACACTTCGCACTTCCGCCGACGTGCTTTCGTTGTGTGGTAGTGGGTGCTGTTGGTGCGTGTGGTAGGTGCCGGTGGGGAAACTTGGATCGTGTGGTACGGCCGCCGGCGGTCTACCGCAGATTTTCATGAATGCACATGTGACCTAATAGGTCCATGCGGTGGGTGAATGTACAAGGGCAAAGCGGGCAGTCGAGGCGAATGTTTCTGGCGTATGTGGGTAGTCCAGGCACTGGTTTACCAGTCCATTTACCTAAATAAGTCACCAGCACGTTCCGTCGATCTTACCGTCGGACGAGAACGAAGTCCGTCAGCTGCCAGCGCCGCGATCGGGGGCGCATTGAGGTCGCCTTCTTCCTCATCGCCAAGCCAGTATTGGTCATCAGGAGGCGATGTTTAACACATGTACGCAGAAGACCATTATCGTTCCGGCCGCCGATCCCGTAAGGACCTTACACCCCTCAAGGCGGCACAGTCTGTCCTGATGCGGACATTAGTCTCCAAGGACAATCAACCTGTCCGCCTTCGGCACAGACGCCATAAGGGCGTGCAGGTTTTCGTAGAACTTGGACTTCGCCTCGTCAGAGCTAGTCATTGGTGGGCCGTAGGCGCTAATGATGGTGGCGAATTAGGACCCCCAAAGAGGCAGACGCAGGTTCATCAGTTGGTCGTTGATGTCCTACGTAGACGGAGCAGTCGTCCGCGATGTCGTTCCGGGTGGCAAAAACGGCGCCCGCGTCCATTCGCTCTGCCCTGATGTGGCCGCTCCAGAAGACGGTGCAGCCTACACCCACCTCCATTTGTCCTTGTTCGAATAATCGGGTCTCGTTGAGCGTAGTGATGTCCACCTTGTATCGCGTCAGTTTCCGAGCGGATAGCACCGTCCTCCGTTTCGGTTCGTCGGTCCTGGGATGGTTTAAAACGGAGCGAACATTCCAGGCTGCCAGAGTGAGCTGACTCACCCTAGCAGTCTCTGGGGTGGTGCGGAGAGGAGAGGAAGAGAGATTGTTATTTCTTGTTTCGACCGCATGTAGTGCAGTCTGCGCGCAGATGTTGTGAACTCAACATTTGTTTAGGGCACCTTTTCCAGCCACTCCCTCGCGATGGGGTAAGCACGGGTGTCCCTAAATAGGGCTACCAAGTCGTTCCAGACGGCTGTCGAGCTCTACTATGGGTCACGGAATGATTTAGTGAGTGAACAACCAATGGCCTGGGCCGCCTACGTGCTTATTTGTGGCTTCCGCCGGACTTTTCAACCGTGAGGGGAAGGGAGTGGAGTGGAAGGAGGGATTTGGGTAGGGAGTAGTCATACCGGCTGCGGAGGGAGCAGCCGAGCCCCCGTCCCAAAGAGCAGAGCGGTTACTATGCATAGGAATACTGATATTCATATTGACCCAACTGTGAAAAACTCGGCGCCTCGGTGGGATTCGAACGCACGCAGTAAGGGGAAGGCTTTAGTACAGCCAACGCTCTAACCACTTGAATTATTATTCAAAATCTGCCAAAATACCAATGAATTACGTGAGCCTTGTAGTCATCTGGTGGATTCTAGGTGAATTACTTAGGAAATCCTGCCTGGGCATTCAACTTACTGCATCAGGTTTGGTGGATTCCAGACGTTGCAGTAGGTTGGGCAGGCAAACTTTACCCAAATGTAATTAAACTCGCGTCGTCCGGCGGGGCCTCGTAGCTCAATTGGTTAGATCGTCGGCTGTACTAAAGCCTTCCCCTTATTGCGTGGGTTCGAATCCCACCGAGGCGCCGAGTTTTTCACAGTTGGGCAATATGAATTATTCAAAATCTGCCAAAATACCAATGAGTACTGATATTCACAAAATTCGATGCGGCGAACCAGATAGCTTCCTATGCCAGGAGATCTGCAACGGTCCTGATTTATGTGAGAAATTACGGCACTTTGCTTCCTGACGTGGGCTGGTAAAAGGTTGAATTCAGTAGCGACGCCACTGAGGCCTCGAAAACGCACCTACTACACATTAGGCGTGTATCCAAGGGCTGAAATTCGGCTAAAATTATTTTACTGACCGATGGAAGGTCACGAGATCACACAAAAGAGTCAAGAGCTGCATTAACAGACACCATGACCAGTCGTAGCTGACTGCGGCAGAGTGACATCCAAAAAGGAATGCTCCTCCATGGCCAATAATAAAAGAAAGCCTTAACAGCTCCTTTGGCATTCCTTGAAGGGTATAAAGGCGGGTAGTGACAACATCAGTACCAAAGGCGAGTTTCTTTGTTCCAGTAAGTGAGCTGCTGCAAGTAGCTCAATTGAACGTCGTTGCAGAACTGTGGCAGTGCTTATGACTAGCCTTTTTCTACAGGAAATTCAGCGTGTTTGAAACAGCCAGGGCGGATTTCCAGACAAGGTATACAAGAGTTACTCTGATTTTGGCTCCGAATGGCCTGTGAAGAAATTTCAACAACTCACAATACTTGGGCTTGCACAAAAACCGATGTTTTCGAAACCTTGCCAATGGGCCGATTTTCAAATACGAAATCCGATCTCTTTGTGAATAAAAGTTGCACTTCGCATGCTGAAATATGAACATTCTTTTTAGCAGGATTAATAGGCGAGGCGTCAAGAAATGCGTAACCCCTTATCGCTAAGGCCACGAACAACCCCGGTCGACGTGACGTCGCAAGCGTCCTGAGTGACCAAGTCGGAGCTTTGCTTGTGCACTGGGAAACGATGTCACCAAGGATCGCACTTCCGTCTAGCATCTGGAGTGTGTTTTGTCGTTGTGGGCGATTAAAATGCTATGAAGGTGAGCACGACACATCTACGGAGTGAACTTCGGCTTATATAGTGTACAGGGATGTTCACATGAGGTGAGAGACGTAGCTACACTAGAGGGATGAATTCGCGTGTCCACCTTCAAATGCGGTCTGAATTCGGAGAATTATTGCAGGGTTTATTTTAAATAAACGACTATTTAAGACTTTGTGGCAGGTTCCACGCTCGGTTGGCGCTACCTGTTCCCCTCGGCCTCCACAACTGTTTTTTTAACTTCTGTGTCAGGACATTCCGACGACTTTTGCTGTTGGAGTCACTTTCATTATATCCTCCACACCATGCTCATCATAGCAGTCAAGCTGGATGACGTAGCAAGAATGCCTGCATTAAAAATATAAGCTTGTTCACAACGTAGGCGATAGATTGTTTGACCCTATGGTTAAAGAAGAATGGTTCAGATCCCCCGTTTGAGGTGTGGGTGGTGTTTGCGAATCAGCTCGAATCTTGCCTTTACATTTTTCATTGCATCTATTGACTATATTTTCAGCTGCTCATTTCGCAGTCTAAATACACACGTCAACATCTTCACTGTTCACCTATCGTGTCAACTACCTTCCTTATCGCCACAAGCATTATCGAAAACAACAACGTAACGTACATCCGGTCTCTGCATAGCAATAAGGAAGGCTGACAGGACAACAGAATCTTTTTAATCGCTTTCAACTAACATGGAGGACCAAAGACTAGTGGAGAGGCATTATGTTTGGTAGCTCATGCAGACGTCAGTAAGATAGCCCTCCAAAATTCCACACAGAGAAGATCACAACGTGCTGCGTAAACCAAGTCGAAACAATCATTAGACAAATAGTGGCTAACCACGAAAGGACTCCCGGAAAAGATTGTGTGAATCGGCACGAGAGAAAGTAACACGAAACGACCTGACTGATTTACGAACCAATGAAAGATACGCACAAGCAGTTATTAAAGTTGGTTGAAACGATATATTCAAAATTCCTTCATATTTTCAGCTGCCTTTCCCTGCCTAGGACCTTGCTGGAAAATATCATTCTTTGTGAGCGTACTTGCACATCACTACTTTGTTCTACTAAGCCCAAAACTCTGGATTCATCATTTTTTTCACGAATTGTTCGTAGTCGATATGTCCCTCCTCATTTATGCCTGCTATACTTATCATAGCAGTCACCTCCTCTTCCGTCAGCTTTTCTGCTTGCGAGCATAGTGCGGTCATCAGTCCTTCCATTGTGAGATATCCGGCGGATTCTGTATCGAACATACGGAAGGCCTTCAGGATGTCCTCTTCAGTATAGATTAACTTCTCCTTTTGTGCAGCCACTTGACAAAACTGCTCGAACGATGCGCCCTCGGAGAAAATGTTGTTTTCTGTATCCACTGCTCGGAGCATATCCTATAATCATGTAAAAAATATATAAGTTAACGCAAAAATTTGCAGCAAAAGGAATTTATTAATGCAAGTTGGAGGGTCTGCCATCCAAAATTTGTTCTGTCGGCATTATAAAGCGTTAGTATGTAGCCAAAAGTATGTCCAAAATTACAGAGGGAAAGCTGGAGACAGACTGAGGACAACGTCCCGTTCAATGGCAGAAAACCCTTCAAGCATATGCTTGGACATCAGCGTAGTGCCTGTGGTGACGGCACGGTGTACCCGTGTTTTATGCACACACTTTTTTGTTAATGGATTTTACGCCACGAACTCCATTCTGACGGGCTCAATTGTGTTCTGCTAGATGTTTATGTAAAAGTAGCCCTTGCTGCCTTTAAAAATATGGGGAATCTATGGATGATACCATCCGCCAGGCAAACCCTGTGACACACGCACGTTTCCACGTGGTAGACGCATTTAAATTGTCGCCAAAATTGTATTCTGAAAATGCGTCTCAGGTCTAATTCAACATCCGGCTGCGATCTCCAGGAAGTTTCTAGTTATCAATACTAACTGTAGCGCAACCTGGAGCCAGTTTCTTGCCACTAGTCTCGTTAAACATTTCAGACATTTTTCGATGAACAACAACTTCACCATCTTCATCGACACTAAGCTTCTAAGCCTCAAATTCCTATAACTTCGCCATTCGAGCCTCATCTCTCAGTTCAAGTCAGATGTCCACCACGTTAGCAGAATGCAGAGTGAGGTGGCTGGCACTGTGTCTAGTCTTACGCATTTATCTTTTTATTTTATTCGAGGATCGGACTGGAAAAATGGCTGCGATATATGCCACTCCTGCTGCCGGGCAACAGAGATGCACTGATATTCAGCCGGTCATTGTCAACGTTAACCCTCTGCCACCTTTCCTTCACCAATTGATACCCACCTCCGCCGTTGTGTCGTCATGTCGCTGTATATCCTTCCGACTAAAAGATGGATGCCGTAGAAACCGACCGCCTGACAATTAGTCTGTATAATCATGTATAAAAATAATAAGGTTGAAGTTTGGAAGCACCTTTATCAGGCGTTGGCATGCAGTTCGACTAAACCAACGTAGATATTGCAGCTCCCACACACTGGTATCTTGGACACTCCTCTCTTTTAATCCATGTCGACCAGTTCATGCAGTAGCATGGAACTGATATCTCGTGCATGCTGAGGCAGATAAAGTCGTCGCCAATAGAAACGAAGAGAGGAGTCCTAGGAAGCAGTCGTGAAGAAAGAGACACGATCGCTGAGATAAGAGCGTTATTCGACTGACGTTTCGGATTTCTGCTGGAACCCGTCGTCAGATACAAAAGCAGATTAGTCGTCACAACACTTTCTTGGTCATAAAATTGCCAGCCTTGGCATTTCTCCATAATTTTGTTTGCGTCCGGTACTTAGTGCGACCAAGCATTCCGCTGCTCCGTTGTCATGGGGAAGTATCTAAATTTGAAACACAGTCTAGGAGTCGTCTGCAACATTCCCAGTATAAGACAGACCTATGCATAATAAAATACCGAGAAGACCGAATGTATCAAATTTCACTATTTTCGTTGTATTCTGTTCTCTGTTTCATCACGACTCCCAGTCACTATGTCTGTGCTCTGATTGCGGGCAGCTCTGTAATCCTGTCTCTATACGCTGTAAACAAGTCGACAGGCCATCGGAGTCGCCCTACGGCGGCTCTTTTGGGTTTTCGATATGAATATGAAAAATTTTAAAATCCAGAGAGGTGATAAGGCCTGAGTCACCTCAAGATTGCTGGTCATAATAATCCTCCGAATATGTCATACGATCGTCTGCGTTTTTACTTGCTCTCGCACAACCTCATATTTCATTATCCGAAACCTCCTTAACCACAACTTACCGACGCGCAAACCACATTGCACGAGGGGAACATGGTGCCAATTTTTCCGACCACATGGTTATTGGGTACCTCAGGCATGACGTACTTTTTCAGTGTCGCTGAAATTAGGTCACCATGGGAACTTTACTTAAATACAACCGCTTTGGGACTGCGCGGATTATCACGCAAACATCTACTGCCTCTAGTCGCCACCAACACAGACGAAACTAATGTCGTTAGATAACTTATCTTCACCATTCCTTGGACGATGCAGACTGATAGAGAGGCTCTCGTGTAGAATACTCTACCGAATTTTGCTTTCCCGTGATACCAGACGATGTGCACTCTCGACAAGGGCTGTTGGCTCATAGCAGGCTTCACCAGGCCTCACATACTTCGCATGTGATTAAATGATCCCCACGAAATTTTAATGTTCAATAGATGTAATATTGCAAAAACAGTGAGCCAACTGACCTCTATTTCACACATTGCAGGCATGAGCCCAGCCTTTCTCATGCATTGTAGCACATTCTCTGCTGGAATTTTCCCTTTGTTTTCGGGGTCGAATGACGCAAATGCTTCTTGGTACTCGACCATTCGCTCCTCCGATATATATGTTGCATATTTGTCTGGCATAATTTAGAAGAGATTGAGGGTAGATTGCTCAAGTCTACAAGGGGCAAAAATGCGCCAAAAAGGTGTTGTTATGTATATGCTATCCTCGCAATCCGACTCCAGATAACACCATGAACGCTGTGCTCCTTCGCCTTATGCACCGCATAAAAGGTATACTTCCAAATTTTTAAAGTTGGTATAAAACGTAATATGGAACACTTACAGGCAACACTGTATAGTATGTTGCAAACGCAGGAAATATGGTTAAAATCTGCATGATTAACCTCGGATATATCGAATCCAGAAAAACCTATCCGATGTCCAAACTCGATGAGTATAAGCGATTTATACGCAGTCGCCACACTTCCTTGTAAAACATAGGTCTTTAAAATGTCTGGCGCTGTCGGGGGCCCAGGAAGTTTGTTACCCTCGAGAAATGGTTCGCAAACCAACAGAATTTTAAGTGAATTTTAGCAGCATCTACTTGACGACTGTTTTATCCAGCACAGTGCCCAATACCCCTCATTTTTACGACTACTAAATGTTAAATACTATTTACTTTAAGGAACAAAGACGATTTTTATATGCAGTTAAACTGTTAGTGCTTTCTCACTGCCACAACTCCCGGAACAAGTAACCATGACAGAATCCACGGCCTGCTCAAGAGTTCTGTCTAAAGTTCGTTTGCGTATACGTACGTATACGCGCAGATCCTATGGAACCCGTGAACAGCATACGGTCGTAGTTTATAGTTTGGTGGTTAACTATGGATACATCCATGTGTTGACAAGGTTTTGGAATTAAATATTAAAAATAAAACCAGAATTCACCTCCCTCCCTGGTCAGTTGAGAACAAGATAGTCAGATGTATTCAAAATTTTCTGCTATGAAGAGCATCAATTCGACGACTTTTAACTGTCCTTCACTTTAACAACAATGGCAACTTGTTGATAGCACGTAGAATGTCCGTCTCATATATCTCTTTCGAGTAGCCGCTAATCTCGCATTTAAAATAAGTTATCGTGACATTTAAACAATTGTTTCGACTTTAGCACCATTGTAGTCAGTTACCCTCACAATTTAAATACATACTTTTTAGCCGAAAACAGGTCTACCCAAACTTGTTTAAAGACGGAAGCCAACTCAAGGGGGAGCGTGTCGGTTGTCCATATATGCCTATTGGATCCATGCCATACTTGGTCCGGTCCATCTTGTAGCGGCCGAGGACGTCAAGGGTAGCACACACCAAGCAAGGAAACGCTGGGAGTAAATCCTGGAGGAAATAGATCTGAACAGAACCATTTTCATCTCTTGAAACTCATTCATACGCAGCAGAAGAGGGTACGTCGAGAAAGGCATACAGTATAATATAACGAGACGGCACGGGGAATACGTATAATAATAATTGTTACTTGTAAAGGTAGAATGAGTTGCGACCGTCAAATAACCTGTCTGGATGGAAAGGCGATACCGACATGCCAGCTCATTAACCGGCGGGGAATGCAGCGCTGTGGGCAACTGCAAGGACTGGACGAGGGAGGTGCCGATGTAGCGGGGAGGAGAGCGACACGAACGCTACGTTACGGTACGGTGCGGGTAAGGGATCGGCGGAAGAGAGAGGAAGGAACACCGGCCATTTTCACCGACACGCGGCTACGCCATATCCACCACAGGTCCTCGAGCCGAAAAGAGTCCACATTCAAACAATCCTGTTCGTGCCAAGGGGTGTCGCATTCTGTCTGTATTTCTGAATAGTTTTGCAATGCCGCCTAATATGATGAAGACACTTAAAGAGCGCTATATACAGCGACGTGGCGCGTCTTTTAAGACCTCAAGACATGAGTCAACGATAGGTGCATTATCTATGACGGAGAAACCTAGTGAGCCTAATAAATGTAGGAGTATTCCGTCCTACAGCAGTCTAAAAGATAAAACAGAATAGCTTGACCATTTGAGTTGTCTGGGTCAGAAGAGTAGGTTTTGTAAAATGGGATATCAATGTTAATCGAAAGTCCACGCCGCTACATAGATCATACTTGCTAGGGCAATTTGGCGGAAAAAAGTTACAGCAGGAAGATGTGCTTCCACGCACCCCAAGTCTTTTTATACGAAAGTGTGTTTTAGTAGTCTTTGCAAGGTCTTTATTTTTGGGTGAAATGCCAAACGGTAGTTTTGTTGATGCAGAGTAAATTAGCCCTGCAAAAGAATTGTTAACACCTCCAAATACCTCAAAGAGGAGCATTAAGAGACTTCATACGGGCCTACCGGACTGTGAGGAATCGGGACAGTGCCCTTCAGCTCGACGAAGTTTTCGCACTACCCACAGTAAAAAAAACCTGCGTTGGTGCTTCTTAAAACTCCCAGGAACCCGACCCCACTTGGCTGTTCGTAGGAGCTCGCTCTCGCAGCGTGTTGTCGCTGCCTGGAACGGACTTCGCGAAGAAGTTATGGCAGCGGACCGTACGCAGACATTTAAATATTAGTTAAATAAATATTTATTGTAAAATACCGCCCAATTAAACGTGAAGGCTCCGCTTCCCAAAGCCAGCGTTTTGCACATGCCTAACGCAAATGCGGATGGCCATAATCCTATGTTTGGCATTATCTCCCTTTTTAAAGGGTGGCTGTGACACGCTTTTGAAGTAATATTTTGTAAAATGTATTTGTTGCTGACAAAATTTTTAAAGCATGTTTTTGCGCTTGAATACTATATGTGCCGCTTTTAATGCGGTTTGCAAACGCATCGGCTATTACCCTAAAACATACTAAATTAAACCGACACCAGTAACAGGCATACGATTTTTCAACTGCCTAAAATTATCCGTGTCGCCATAGGTTAGCTCAAGGTACGCAGGATCTGATCAGGTTTAACTTTGGTAAACTTTGTAATAAATAAGTCATTTTGGACAAGGTAATAAAATATCCGTCCAGTAGTAATGTAGTGTGACAAACATATTGGACCGCCCGAAGTGCTGGTGTTGCAGTCACGGAAAGGTCATAAATATCACACAAATCCCAGTCCTTAAGTGAAAGTTCGTCTTACTGACGAATGGTGTAGGTTTACGTACAAGTCTAGATTTTTCACTTTAAACCTACTTGTACACCCAAACTTTTCTGTTCTGCTGTTTAAATTTGCCAAGGCACACACAGCTGGTTTCGGCTTGAGAAAACGCGTGTCTTTTGTGTCCGTCTGCTGTTTATTGCCATTGTTGGGTGTCAGTAAAAATAAGAGTCGCGGATAAAATGGGTCACTAAGATAAACCAGCTACTTTAGATTCTGTCAGTAGCCAGATCAAAACAACTTTCAGACATTGCTAAAGCGAGGTTCCCTTTTTCAGAAATAATGTCTACACAAGCTTTCCTATTTCTTACAGAAGATATGCGAATAGGGCTAAGTGCCAGGACTTCAACGACGCAACCATTGAATGCTTTCAAAAACCCCACTGAGGGACCGAAAAATCGTGGGTGACCACCCGAAATTCTCCTGCTCCCCGTTATAGAAATAATTCGGACCGAAAGCGTGCTTGATCATATACCACTGCATGTGGACGAAAGGATGTTGACGGAAGCGAACAGCGGATTCCCAAAGCACCGTAATGCCAGTAAACAGTCTTTCGATCCCGTAAAGTGCACGTACTACCGCCCCCCAATCAAGCAAATTCCTCAGATACGGTGAAAGGAAACGGATGGCATGATATGCCTTCTTAAGGGCCAGTTTAGGGAGTTTTGTCTTGGCGAAAGTACCCTTGAAATGCAACTGTGCCTCAAATTGTGAGTCCTTTAGACTCTCGTCCTTGGTTGAACAAAAAATGTGATTCACATAACCTTCCGTTAGGAATCACTTAAATAATTTAACTGCCTCAAGTTTGAAACTGTTGAGGCTACTGACTAAATATAAGTAGTTGGTTTATCTTCGTGATCCATTTTATCCGCGACTCTTATTTTAAGACTAACCCGCCATTGTTTTGTTGATTGCAGTCATGCGCTTTATTTGCTTTTAGTCAATCGGCACGAAACATTTATGTAATAATAATAATTATTATTTTTATTAAAGACCCATCGGGGTCTCTAGACTCGAATTGTTGACTTCGATCGGTGGTAATTGTTGAGGGGACGCCATAATGAGAGATCCAGTGTTCCAAAAAAGCATGAGCAACGGAATCTGCAGTTATGTTAGGTATGGGAGTTGCAATGGGCCAACGAGTAAATCGGTCAATCGCA
>CACRXP010000509.1:397637-411110 GCA_902702965.1 Spirometra erinaceieuropaei
GCTGCGTCCTAACGCTTACCATATTCAGTCTCGTGTTCTCCGCCATGCTGATGGACGCCTGTCATGATGAGCGCCTCGGGGTACGCATCACCTACTGGACCGACGGACATCTTAGTAACAGGCGCATGCTAACCCGAACGCAGTTATCTACGACCACAGTCCACGACCTGCTCTTCGCCGACAACTGCGAGCTCAACACCACGACCAAAGTGGACATGCAGCGGAGCATGGACCTTCGCGCCGCCGGGTGCGCCATTTTCGGCCTGACTATCAACACGGACAAAACGGTGGTCGTGCACCAATCGTCACCCAACCCGCAACACTGCACTCGTCCTCGAATCACTGTCGACGATCACCAACTCAAAACCGTTGACAACTTCGCTTAATTAGAAGCACACTTTCCACCAGCACGAGAATCGACGATTAGGCTGACCACCGAATCTCCAAAAATAGCCAAGTATTTGGCCGGCCGCAGAACTCCGTGTGGAATCGTCACGACCTCCAACTGAATACTAAAATAAAGATTTACGAGGCCATCGTACTGACGACACTTATCTAGGAACAGAGACTTGGACCGCCTACTCCAGCCATGCCAAGACGCTCAAGCAACTCCATCTCAGCTGCCTTCGCAGAATACTGAAGCTGAGATGGCAAAACCGGATTCCCGACACGGAAGTCGTAAAACAGACCGCCATCCTTAGCATCCGCGCCATGATGAGGAAACTGCAGCTACGTTGGAGCGACTGTCACATGAGGATGAGAGACAAACGAATACCGAAATAACTCTTACTTGGTGGTGTCGCCACCGTTGCTCACCGAGCAGGAGGACTAAACGACACTACAAGGACACATTGAAGAATTCTCTTAAGAAATTTCATACCAATCCAGAGATCTGGGAGCACCTTGTCCAAAAGAAACCGGTCTAGAGAAGAAAGGTGAGGGCCGGCATTGCCACCTACGAAACAAGCTGGATTGCCACCATCAAAGCTAGATGGTAATCTCGCAAATTACAAGCGCCTCGCCACCTCAATACCTACCACAAGCCGCTTCCAACGTGCCCGCTCTGCTAATGCGCATTTCACGCACGAATCTGTATCGTTGGACACCTTCGGACTCAATGCGCTACCAACTCGACAATGTTTATTTTTTCTCCCACGCTCGCCCCTTCCACAAATCCCGCGTCCACCGTCACTCCCGTCAGTGCCGATCACACTGTCACCGCCCCGTCGCCATCATCCCCCCTGCTCTAACCACTGCATTGGTCGCAGCGGCCAGCATCACCACCAGGTCTCCGCGCCCTCTTCCACCGATGGGACGACGTCCGACATCTCACCAACTTCGAAGCTCACCAACATCTCCACCTCCTGCGATGTGGACTCAGTTCACGCGTGTCCTCATTGCGATCGCACATTCACTTCATACATAGTTCTGGTCGTTCACTTGCGAATCCATCGCACGAAGACTGGTGAATCAATGCCTGGAGAACCAACCTACACTGGCCGCATCCGCCACAACTGACCTCACTGTACCCGCACACTCCCTCACAGCATGTGCGTATTAGGACACATGAGCATTCATGGAAACCAGCGGTAGACAACCGTCGGATACGCCACACCACCTTCCCCACCAGCACCCACGCATCCCAACACTGTCACCCATCACAAGCTCCCAATTACCACCTACCACGCAAGTGGAAAGTGTGCTTATCGGCTCCTGCTACATGTGTGTTCTGAGTCTGAGGCTATCACGGTGCGCCGAGCACCGTGGCTTGAAAGGATGCTGACTGACGTCTCAACTCACTCCACGCAGTCTTTTAGTTGTGTGTGTTTGTGTGGGCTGACGGGTTGGTGGACTGGGAGCCACACTGTCACAGCTCCGTCTTAACTGGTTTGTGACACTCTCACACATGAGGGGAGTATGTGTGCGCTCTATGGATAATGGCTCTCAGTCCACGACTGTTTGGTTACCTGGCCTTGAAGGGTGACCGCCCAGGGCAATTCAGGGCCACGTGTTGCCCTTCTGGACTTAAAGGCTAGTAAGTGTCTGCTATGCCATGACCAGAAAACTATGGCATTTGCAGCCTAGTAGGCGCTGGCAGTTTTCTGTCACCCAGTTCCCTGCCGGTATATGCGTTTGCGCTCCCGCTGAGTATACAGGTGGTGGGCATGGCCGCCCAGCCATCGTCCTCCTCCTGCTCCCTCTGATCCGTCGTGGTTTGGTTGTTGTTGGTTAAAATCCTGGTCAATTGTTGTATGGACCAAGGGGCGTGGAGTGGAGCGTCACTGTGCGGCCGCGCATTCCACCTGCTCCCTCCTCCGCCTCCGGTCTTTTTGACTATGTGCAGACACCGGGCCCAGGTGGGGAGGAGAGAATGCGGTAGAGGCGGCGCAAGTCTACACTCACTATAAACTAAATTATGCGCGAGTCACCATACCTGCTTCACCTTGCTGTGGAGCACGCGGTGGACATCGTCGGATGCGACGATCGAATTGTCAGCTTACGGACATATGTTCCTTCCGCATGATCGTATTCTTGTGTATTTCAAAAGATTCCTTATAAAAGCTCGTTAGTGAGCTTTGAATCGACAAAGGATGAAAAGGAAATTATTTTGTATTTGTCCAAATCTCATTTGGGACTCATGTACTCGGGACTTATAAGTAAAATGTCAGTAATCGTTTCTGATATAGTTGTGCAATAAACATTGCAAACAAACCTTAGGAAAAGTTCCAAAACCTTTCTCTCTCTCTCTCTCTCTGAGAGCAGACCGTTCACTCAGTAAATAAAGTGCAGGCTGTGAAATTGATATGCACTTTTTCTTACAGTAAAACGATACCAAACGCTTTTTAAACCTGCATTTGAAAATCTACATGCTACAATGGGAGTTGAAGGGGCCGAAACACAAGATACCCTCATCTCTTCTCAAAAGAGATCCATTAATAGGCGCACTATTTTGATATTTTGTCCTAGCGCCATTTCTCACACAGGCAACTGTCCTAATAGTAATCGATAGCGAATAAATGTACTCCGAGCGTAGTGCGTCATGATATGTGTGTCTTGACTTGTGACTGACTAACCTGATTACAAGCAATATTAACAAATTCGCATAGTTCTAATGAACTTCCTGAATACGAAAAGCTCGGAGACACCACTGATTGGGAGGTCAGTTGGCATACTCTTTGATATCTGTCCGACTATTTGTTATCGTGTTTCATTTGCACTGCTACTTCAGACGTACGCCGATAAGGCCATTACTGCTTAGGGAAGTGGAATGCGCTGTGAGGATTTAAATAGACATAGTCCCATTTGATTCGTAGATGCTACTTGTTATACGCCTTCTAGGACCTTCAGAAAGCATAGTAAATACTCACCATGATGTGCAGTGGTGGGCGTGTACATCAAAAAAGCCTTGTCTCGTCAATATGACGAGAAGTTCAAGTAGAAAGGGGTTCTTAAGTTCATTATACAGCGAGCATAGAATGAAAATCATTCCTCCAAAAGGAGTCAAATTCGTCGAACACATGTTTTTGAATATTCATCCTCAGATCTGCGCGGTAATATAAATTACGGCAAAGCAGCGAAGGTTGACGAACAGCCAATGAACTATTGTTATAGAAGAGAGGGCTAGGGCGTCTAAACGTGCCAGGCATCAGGGATAATTTTAATCTTGTTCTGTCAGGGGGCATGGGATGGGTGATGACGAAGTCTGACAGTGCACATATTTCGTTACTATAGATCGACGTGGTAGAATGCGGGTACGAGCATGTATAACCCACCTTTGGCCAGGACAGCTTAAGGACTCGTAGAAAGGCCTTCTGCTGGCACAAGATTGGTATAACTAACCGTTTGGCCACAGCCTCCGCCGTCGCAAGTATCCGTTGGGGCAGGAACTTGGAATATCTCGCCGGAACTTTATGGATAACTCGAGATGCTTGGTTGACGTCTACCCGGTTGCCGCTATCGACCAGGTTAGCTAGAGATTAACTTTTCCATGCCTTGATCTAGCCACGCAGGATGGTGCCGTCAGGCCCGTTTGGATAGATGCCTAGCCGTCCGACCAGTATAACCTCCCCACAGGAGCAAGTGGGAAATAGCCCCTTTTCAGCCGTCCACATGCCCGTTTTTTTCGGAAATCCTTCCATATATCTCGTAGTAGCTTTATCGCGGAAGCCATTTCCTCGCAGAATGTTTCGTATAAAGGCAAGTTCGTTCGCCAATGTATCCAGAGAGCACGTTCGCCTAGTCAGGTTGGTTATGAAGCGGACGAAATTTCATTTCTGACCAGGAGGGACAAAAATTTAGAAGCTCGTCTATTGTCCTGCCCATTTTCTGCAAGATACATTTCTACAGGTTAGCCCACCAGATATTCCACTAAGAAGGATGTCCAGAAACACAAGGCGATCTCTTCTCTTCTTCCAAAGGGAAGATTTGTGCTGGGTGAGCCTGCTTCACTTTATCCGGAAGGGTGTCCAAATAAGATTTCCCACACGTTATTACATAAGTGTCATCATATCAAGCATAGGAATAAAGGTCCTTTATAACTGAATAAATTTTGGCATTTCTCGTGTTTTCCGAAGGATACATCTACTAGTAGGCGTCTAAGGAATAGTCCTGTCGCTAGTTCGTCAAGCTGGTGGTAGAATTAACCATTCAGTCTGAATTGGAAGTCTAGTGTGCAGAAAAAGCAGCTTTTCAGGACTACGACCGGTATGTCACTCGGGAGATTCCGCTTAATAAACTCGCTACGCAACTATTCTGTCGTCTCCGTGAGGGGACTATTAGTAAACAAAGACAAGCCATCTAAGCATAGCATTGTTTCCCCCATTTCTGTGCATGCATCAAACCACAAAAGTATTTTATGCTTCACTTTCTGGCTGCATTAGATGTGGTTGCATGGTACATTGTGAATTCAATAACATCTCCGATTACTTTGAATTCCTATGAAATCTGCCCCTGAAAGGTGTACGAATTCGCGGTTGGCAGTAAAACAAGCTATGAGCCTTTGTCATCCACGTTTCTCATGTACACTGGAATACTATTTGATGCCTCTTAGATTTTAATGGAAATTATTAATTGGCTGCACCTTATGCTAACGTATAGTAGATATGCAATGGTAAACAATGTCACTTGCTTTCTCTTCCCCTAACCAGACGGTGCTCGTGAACCTTGCAACCTCTTAGTCCTCAAAGCAAGCGGTTTTAGGACATCAAGGGGAGTCATTTTTATAGTGTTTGTTCGGCAATATAGTAGACAATAGATGTAAATGATTATAACAAAAAGCCGTCATAATTGCGTGGATAGTTGTCAGTGTCTTCAAATACTTGTATTACTTAGGGGAAAAACATGAGATTATGCTCGCACATCATTTTGCTTGAAAACCTCTCGAAAATTGAGCACTCTCCGAGTAGGTAAACAAAGCGAAACGACATTAGTAGGCCAAAAATCAGCACTGTTGGTACGCTTTTTAGGCTGCGCACGATATCAAAAGTGATGAAATCGTGCACTTGAAATTTCCTACCTTAAATGAAGCTTCCCATCGACAGCTAGTAAAATCCCCCGCCGTTCAGAAACCCTCTGCCTCGCCCTATACCGTTTAGTCCTGTCCTTAGGATGGAGCTTTACGCTAGCTAGAAAGCCTTTTAACGTCCTCGGGGCTCCTGAAGTCCTCATCTTAGTTTTAAATACCTGCCAATGTTGAAGCGTATATCCGGTACAACGGTTTATTTGGTTGATCATTTGACTTTAAATAATCTGCTTGTCTTGGAAACAGAGAAACGCGGAAAAAGACCTATGCTTGGGGCCCGTTTCAACTGCCCGTGAAGCCCACTATGAAAAAAACGCGTTAAGGCAAAGGACCGTCGACGTCAAAATAGGATGCGCTTTGTGCATAGTGCAATTCACTTAAAAACTCCGAGCCAAAACACGCACGAACTTGAAAGCACTCAAACAACCGTCCAAATAGCATAATTTGGCTCATTCCCAAACATTCACTGACAAGAAGTTATCGTGCGAATGTTCTCGCTTTTGTTGCTTGGCAGCTGCGGCGGACAAACTTGATTTCAACATAGTTGGTATTTCCGATCGCAACCGACAGGACAGCAGGCCTGTGGCTCTCTGGGAGAGCGTTCGGTACAATAGCCAAGGATCCCGGGTTCGAATCTCAGGCGCTTCGAACATGGAGTTGGGCACGACTGACTGATGATGACTGGTGACCCGGAAATTACCAGTCCAGCGTCCCTTTTTCCTGATTCCCCTCCACCCAGTAGCTGTCTCATTCTAAACACTCTGACATTTCCTCCAGATTGTTACTACGAAAGTAAATGAATGATTAGTATGCTGCCAGTGCAAAATCAGTTGGCCTCCCTCAAAAAAATTCAGACTCGGGCACCAGTAACTGTATTTCGTGCGAATGCATGGATCAAGCTTGATTATCTTTGTGCTTGCTAAGTGGATGCCGTATGTTGTACTGCTTTTCCAGCTCGACCAAGTTAAAAGGAGGAACGCGATAAGCACCGACTGAAGGTTTTTGCTTCGAGGGTAGCATCAGCTAGCACGGCTTTGGATGCATGTGTGTAAAAGGCGAAAACCAGAGGATTACAGGTGACCTCTCAGGCTGACCCTGACATTCGTTTCACAAAGTTTGCGTAATAGAAGTGACCATCGGCGTCCAATCCTCCAATTTTCATCATTGCTTCGAACTCGTCGACAGAAAGCTTTTCCCCAGAGCCGCACAGAGCCTCCGTTAAGACATCTTTCGACAAGAATCCCGTCGATTCTGTGTCAAACGTTTGAAAGGCTTCAATGAGATCTTCGTTCGTGTAGATGTCTTTCTCCTTCTTTGCCGCTAATTGGCAAAACTGATCAAAGGACACTCCATTTACCAGGATATTGTTTTCTGTGTCGACTTCTCGCAGAAGATTCTGGGGAAATATGAGATACGTCAAACAATGAGTCGTAAATAACAACAAGAGGGGTGTGCAAACGTTTTTTAGTTACGCAATTCGCAGTCCTTTGTCTAAAAACACCCAAAACATTGGAAATGGTGTGCAGTTGGGTGAGTTTCGAAAGTAAAAAGTACAAAATATTATTACTTTTACCTAACTGATATACAGGAAGTAAAACCGAGAATTTCAAAACTCGGATATTGTATTCAACATACTTTTATACATAAAATGTGGACATAGAACTTCTTCCAACTTATCGCCGAAATGATGGAAATCCGACCCGTTTAAAAGATTGTCGTACACTTCTTACATTCGAAAAGTACATGGTTTGTGGCAAGCTTGGATTTGGCAGCTTGAAATCAAAGTTCTTAAATTACTGAGCAGATAACTCCTCAGCAGAGACTTTCAGTCTTTCTAAATAGAGCCATCTAACATTTGTTTTCGGAAAATGTCACCTGGTAACGCTTAAATATAAGGAGGAAGTTTTTCATCAGCCTTTTTCAGACCACTAAAGTTGGACGATAAATGCTCCTTCTCCATTTAGAACCTCGCCTAATTTTGTCATGGAACCGGTGTAAGGATATGTCATAGAAAATTATTCGGAAAACAGCGGTATGACGGAACCAAAGTTACTTGTTTATCCCTAGAGGTTACATCGTCAGGTTGACTGAAAGGCGTCACAATAACACCATATTTCAAAATTAGCCAATGTTATCAACTCAAATAAAAGCATATCTACAAGACAATTGTAGTTTCTGCCAAGCTATGACGTTACTGTTCTTTGTGAAAGACTGGAGCGAAGTTTCGTCCACTGAATGCCAATGATGTCAAGAGTTTTACGATAGGAAAGATTTCGGTCTCAAATCTATTATTAAAATATCTTGAAATAAACTGCCCGGAGAAACAGTTTCGTAAACTTTGTGAAGGCATGTCTACCTAACCCTGGTAGGGATAATATGCATTGTCTAGACATACGAGCTATCCGATTTTTTTCTCTCGCGTTTTGTTGGTAGAATTTAAGTGATTAAGCATAATGCGAAGTTTTAATAAATTGTTGTGTTGAGTGTTAAAAGGCAAACTGACAGATTTTCTTCTTATTCGGACCTTCCTTATCCACAACTTTTTGGTACAACAGCGCATGTGGTGTAATTTGTCAATCTCAGAAAACTAGTAAATAAAAAAGAATCGGCTGCGGTTACCATAACCCATTAGTTTTACCAGTTTTTCGAGCAAAAAACCCATCAGCTAAAGGTCTCCTGGACGAACAATTAAAATTCGACGGATAGACTTTTAGTCTTTATGATTCAGGTGGCACGTTATATTTGTTCCGTACTCCACAAGGTTTCGGATATTTAAATATCTTGTTCAGAAGAAGCAGATGGCAAGCGATTTCATAGTGTTTGCTGTTGACTACTATATTTTGCGATCAGCTGAATTTTATTTGGCGGGCAATGTGATGTGTGCTTAAAATATCAATATTTAAATGTTCTTACCAAACTTTTCACAAAAATTTCTCTGTTGTTACCTTAGGAGCTGCAAGCCGACGTTGACCAAAGTTCCATTTGCCTTAAAACCTTCTTTAAAATAACGTCACATTCTGCAGGTGGCTAGAAATACAGGGAGCCCCATCGGCAACCTTCAAACCCTGGCTTATAGTAAAACCTAGACACCACAACAGTGTGCTTTACATTCAGCTATGCATTCATTGATGCTGCAAATCAAGATACAGGGAAGGAGTATCGGAAAAGGCAGGGAAACTTGGTGGTCATGACTGGTTTATTATTAATCGTTAGAAAGTTATACTTAATCCCGGGTCTAGATGACCGGGAACTCAAACCGGATCCTTCGATTGTTGAGCTCTGGGTACTCCAATGATCTGACAACAAGTCGTGGGTTCGCTGTCTGGTCGGTTGCAATCGGGATTACTAACTACAATGGAATGGCGTTCAATAACCACTAATTGGGACTTGTTCTTCTCTCAACATTGCAAGCAGTTGCACAGAGACCAGTAATAAATATACAGAAAAGACAAAAAACTAGACCACTTAGCACTCAGTGGCCAATGAACCCGGGTGTGAATCACAAATAATCTGAACCTGGGATCAAATACGGCTGACTTACGACGGTCAACAAACAAGAATTAATCCTCTCGGTCTGCCTTATCCTTGTCTGCAATCCCTCACTGCATGTATTACTGGTCTCTATGTGACTGCTCGCGATAGCTCTAGATTGAGCGCCAGGGCGCACTGAAACTGGAATATCCCGTAACTTGACCGGTAAATCCTCTGCGATAATGTAGACTGGAATTCTCTATCGACACGTCCAGCACTATCTTAGGTCAAAGTTGCAATTGACTGCTGAGAACGTTGTCCGCACCAATCAGGTCGATTGAGAGACCAACAGACATTTCAGCAATGACATAAGCGTGAGGTAGTCATTGTACTTTACATCACAACATTCCTGTGGCTAAGTACCTAACCGTTTTATTTTTTCGCACAGAACTATTGTTGGCAGGGGCAGAGAATTGTAGAATGGTCATGGCAGATTTACCTGCCGTCGTCAACCGACCAAATTAAATCATGTCGAGAGGTTCTCACCTACAAAAATTTTGTTGATCCAGATGTTTGCACACTACAGCCACTGATTCATATTTAGTCGGAAGTGGTAGGAAGCTTTTACCGACAAGACAAATTACAAGACGGGATGCAGACGTTCCGTTTTGCCTCGAGATCCGGAATGGAGATTTCATATGCCGTGGCGTGCGACGGAAAAGCAAACACTGGAAAGGAACGCAAATTATTTAGGATTGTCTACTCCGGTCTTCGTCTCTATTTCCCGCAGTGCTTTTGGAACACGCATCCTGCACGCATTTTTGACATCTATAAGGTTTATAGCTCGCTCAAACGGGATTTATTGACTGGTGCGGTGGAAGTAAATTGCTTGAACGATAGCCCGCACAGAATGATCAATGTAAGAAGCGTTACCGCACCATCTATACTGCAAAAATCTACAGTACTATTAATCGGTTGTGCTAGAAATAAAAAGTGAGTGATATTCTCTGGATGGCACCATGATTCTGTCCACCCCGGTTTGATATCACCCTTAGAGTGCAGACATGTGCTAGCAAGGAATCAACTGAATTTCGCAAGGTGAAACTTAAGTCATGTGCGGGCCAAAGTTAAGTACTTTTAGTTCATGACGTCTATTAATCAATGGATGCATGGGGGACGTGCTAGTGTCAATTTTTTGTGATAATCGAACCACCGCAGATGTGTCACGCAGCGGCAGAATATCGGCGAAAATCGTGTCTGGATTTCCAATAAGTACCTATGTCGGAAGTACGGTATAGTATCTGTATATACATGTATACATATGTTAGTAGTATATTAAAAGTGTGCCTTAAAGTTTACCTCCACTTCGACCACTGACGGCATAAAACCGGCACTTCGGAGACAATTGGCAACGTCCTCCACTGCTATGTGCCCGTTATGCTTCTTGTCATATGAATCAAAAGTTTTCCGGTACTCCCGAATCCTTTCTTCCGCGATTCCCAAGTCGGTCATATTAAACAATCGTTTATATCGCCTGTTTTATGAAATAGAAAACGGCTAAGTATTCAATGTTCAATGGAGGGCGTATTAATTTTAACTGGTTTGATCCAGAAAAGGTCTGCAGAGTATACTCTGAAAAAGCTTTTGCCGAAGAATTTACGGATCCGTTAACGGACGTCCATATGGACGGAGTCCATTAATGGACAATAGGGGAGTAAATTTAATGTACGGAGTAAATTCAATGGACTGTTCCGTTTTTACTGTAGTAGGAATGTTAATCTTTTTTAATTTTCTTAGCGAACTCCAAATGGCCATTTCGAACTCGCGAAGAAAATTAAAAAAAGGTTAACATTCCTACTACAGTAAAAAAGAAACAGTCCATTTAAGCATAATGAAGACATAACAGTTGAGAAAAAACTGGAAAAAGCCTTAGAATGGTGGTTGCAGGGGCAATGCGCCCGAAGCAAGAAGAACAATTACCTTATGCGGCGTTTGACAGTCAAGTAAGCGCACGCCGCATTACACAACACTAAATAGGCAATTAACGCATTAAAACTAACGCGGTCGACATCAGGCAGTAGTTGAGTCGATGGTATAGCTAGGTATATAGCTAGGTATAGCTAGTTCTCCACTAAGATCTTCCTTTTGCTGTCCTCTACGGTAAATCTATGCTCTGATACTTTACTGAGGTTGTCGCCCAACATAAAAAGCTAAGGCATTCATTTTACTGGGCTTCATATAAGATGAAAGCATGTTGTAAACTTCTAAAGCCCAGTTACTTCAATTTCAGAAGACCTTCCCGCACGATTCATTCCTCTTAGTCATTTCCATCTTTAAACTAAGTTAGGTAGGTGAGGAAATTGTTTGTCTGATATAATTCCGAATGGTGAGATTAATGGTCACACATGGAAAGTCGCCATTAGAAAGTCGGATGTGGCCGAGAAGCTGGTACCTGCGTAGTTTATTTCTACATAAGATGGCTTCAGAGGGACTAGTCCTATATCTCTTACTGGCTGCTAGAGCCGACTCACGTCTACATACATACACACCGGTCTGGAAGGTGCAACCTACCAGACAGAGAAAGAAACGTCCAGATACGCTCAATCTAACTTAGCAAAAGTGACTCTTCTGTATTACTGACCGCTGGGACTGTTGGTCCGCAAGATTTGACACTTCTGAATCTCCCTTTTGGCATTGACAACGAAGATCTGGGTGAGTCATAGTTTACTGCTGCAGTCTTCACGGCTGCTAATCACAAGGGGGTTTGCGATTTGCAGATTCCTGATGAAAATTTTCCCTGTCGTTACAGCGTCGTTTCTGTCCTACATGTCGACAAGCACCCGTAGCGATGTCCCCAGGTAACTCTCAGATTCAGGTTCAGTTAAAATTGTTCCCTATTCTTATATTCTTGTTACATTTAGCAATAGATATGACCTAGTTTCAGAATTTGTGTCTTATTTTACCTGCACTCCTGAGTTTTGGGAACATAACGTCCAGATCAGAAATTATTATTGCTGCTAAAATTCCTGTCGAGAAACTAGATATCTCAGCCTCCTTGCGTTCGCAGAACTTCATCGGAAAACATGAAGACTTATTTACGATTTTCGATACACTATTAGACTGAAATACAACCACAAAATGCCTAATAAGCATACCACATAAAGAGTCGACCAATCACTTAATATAATCAGAAGTCACAGTTAAATCAAAGCGCAATATGCCTCACAAGGTTACCCAAACACCAACGATTCAATAACCTCTGCACTCCTGTGGTTGGTCGTGGAAGCAAATTCAAAAGTCCTCAAAGGCCAGGCTGCAGTCTAATCCTTTCACATTGTTGTATGATTGTATGAGATTACCGCGTGGTTGCTTATAACTCAAAGGGAAGATGTTCAGATTTGCTAGACGGGTTGCATAAGGAAAGGAACTCTGACCCCTAATAATTTTCGTGGCTCTCATCTGAACTCTTTGGAGGCAACTTTGCTATTGAACCGCCCACGGTTTCCAGACTTGTATGTCGTATTTCAAGTTCGACCGCACGAATTTTCTGACAATCTTCAAGAAGATGTCGTCGTCAAAATCCATAAATGCACGCTTGACGGCGTACAGTATTGACATTGCGCCTTTTGCCGCTCTCGAAGAATTAGCTGATGGTTTTAGTGAATTCGTCTTCAGCTTTCCGATGTCATTTTCAGTTTCGACTTTTCGTAAGGCTGCACCATCAAGAAAGTGGTCTTTTGCGGAGGCGGATCAGACTGTGTTGCTTAGGCGAGGAATGCCACACTTACCAACGTTCAACCGTAGGAGTCAACGGTTAGGCCACTCTTCCAACCGATTTAGGTACATCAGCAGTCTGTCTTTGCCGGCAGGGCCTAGGATTACGCTCCGAACGCTCTTTTCGCCGGCAGATACTGCTGCTTTGTGGCTGGAATCGCTTTCGAAGTCATTCACGTATATTAAGGACAAACTGCGTTCCAGTACTGGACCTTGGGCGGCATCGCTCTGTACGACAGCTGTATCTAACTTCTCTTGACCGATTCACCGGACCTGCTGCAAACACACCAGGAAGTTTTGGATCCATTTTAGCAAGTTGCCTCTGATCCCAATTTTTCCCAACTTGTAAACAGTCTCTGATGTGGCACAGTGTCAAACGCCTTCTGGAAGTCAATATAGGCGGTGTTAGCATTTGTACTCCCCCTATGCCTGTGAAGGTGCCCTTGTCCATTTTTTCTACTTTCATAAAAATTTGCAGTATTGTCTTACGAGCATCTCATTTCCTTTTTCGGCGATTTTAACCACGTGAACCTAATTTTCCATATAATTTTCGGCTTGACGATCTTTTTTTCCCGCAAAACTCGCGTTGACGCCCCTCTTGACCATATTTTGACCAACAACTCCAAGCTTTTCTGTGCTAAGAAAAGAGCTTCGTTGTCGGGTTCAGATAATTATGTGTTATTGTGTCTTCCAAGAACTTATTCTAC
>CACRXP010000509.1:417740-439679 GCA_902702965.1 Spirometra erinaceieuropaei
AATCACCCCTTATCCCTAAAAATCCACCAATGTTGGTCCTAAATCTTTTCTTTCAATTGCCTGCTCTTCCGTATTACTGGAGCTTGCTGAACGAGTTGCCCTAGGTCTTATAAAGCCATTATTTTCCTGATTTTCCGATGCTTTACAACTTACATATAAGGCCCAGCGTAGTACCCTATGTGCTGCTGCCCTTGTGGTCATTCTGCCGTTAAGTAAATATATAAGGTTTATCGTGCCTAGGTATACGCTCTTCTTGACTGCCTCTCGTTTTCAATACTGTCCTGGGCCATCCTTTCCTTACCAAGGCATCCGCATTCGGCTCTCCAGGTTAAGTTGTCTCTTGGTTCGACGACTACTTTACTCCCCGCACCCAATTTGTGTAATCCGACGGACGGAAATCTACGAACCCTCCCTATGATTGTGGTGTTCTTCGAGGTTACATCTTATCTCCTCACCTCTTCTCCTTCCCCACTGATGGTCTAAACGACTGTCTGTTAGTTAAGTATGCTGGTGATGTGGCTGTTGTTCGCCCTCTCATGAATCGGACACGTCACCAGTTTCTGAAGGATAGCCCTGACCATGTCTTAGCATGGTGGCGGGAAAATCGTCTCCTCCCGAATAATCACAAATCAGTCCCTGGTGTCTTGCTACCGCAACCCTCTCCTGGTCCTGAATCCTTGGACATACCTCCCATGGAGGTATCCTCCTTCAGGTACTTTGGTAATACTTTGTCATTATACCTTTCACCTTCCATTCATATTGAGACCCTTCTCATTAAAGTTCGTCTTCATTTGACTCGTCATTAACGTTCCTACCACACCTCAACCATTGGTCTTGAGACTCATAAATGTGTGCATTCTTCCCTTAATTCTTTACTGTTCTGTTATTTCTTCTGCTTTGCTTAAAAGATATATAGTCCTCCGAACGGTCTCTTCAGCTGCCGGTGTTTCTCATGTCGTTTTGGTCGATATCATCATACAATGACATTTCAAAACGGTAAAGCAATTTGCTGGTTGGATTCTGGATCAGGCTGCCCATTCCCATCATCCTGACCTAATCTCTGCGAAGTTTGCCCGTCCCATGCGCCGTGGCTTTCCACATACCTCTTGTCGTACATCGACAAATCAGCATTATGTATTGTCATCTTACGCCATCTTACGAGTGCAGCGACAGAAATGACTAAACTGAAACTTGGACTGTCCCCATAATAGCTGCCACCATTTGTGTACTCTCTTTTTGACTCTTGTGTAATATGTTAACTTAAATTCTGTCCACGATAAACAGGGATCCTTTTTTGCTGAGAATTTTGAACTTAACGTTTAAAATAAAGCGTGTTCCTCTCTCTGACTTCACACTTATGTAGATACGTACACTTCAGAACAAGGACACCGAACTTATATATGATAATCGGCTTACAGTTCCCTCACTTGAAATCCCGACTCCCATACTAAAAAGCGCATAACCCAGTATAAACAAAATCATTAAAATATCGTCCCCTTATTTAAACCTCTGACAAGTACCTCCGACTCTGACACCCATGATCAAACATGCGCAACTTTTAAAGTGGTTAAAAGAGAAGACTGGGCCAAGCAAAAACAGCACAGCAAACATCAACAGCCCATCAGGACAGGGTGAAGACACAGAATCCGGGCCCAGCCAAATGACACTACTAGATAGTAGCATGAGTTCGACTACGACGACAAAAAACGACCAACTAGTAGCAGAAAATGTGCACCAAGCACATATAAAAATCGAAAAGTTTGATTGATGACACAATCACAACCTGAATGCCTAAATTTCTGGACCAAAATGGCAACGATCGACCAGTAGCAGCAAGTGCCCACCAAAACACCCATGCAAATCAATAAGCTCTAAATATGTAGACCAAAGTATCATGTGTACTCCAAATTCACATCGGGAACGAATAAGCTTATAACAGCACCAAAACTCTCCAAAATCCACCTCCATAGCATAGGAGTAAACCAAGGCAATCCGACCTTTTCACTATCTTAGCACCAAATGACAATCCAACCAATTAATTAGGTTCACAGCTTTCTCAACAGAAGCCCAATCTAGATACATTTGTCAGCCAGTTAATCCTCCTCCCCAACTGAGACCTAACGCAAATACTCGACCCCTTGCACTCTAACCCATGCACTCAAGTTCCGCCATACGCATCACCATACTTTCAGCAATTACGCAATTCCTTCCCTTTAGTCCATCACACAAACAAAACACCATCGTAAATCATTTATTTCGCCAACGTTCGCCACTTCCCTATCTAGCATCCAAAGTATCGCTGTTATTAATGCATGATCGATAGTTCACAAAATATCGCAACCTAGGACTTTTTTGAAACCTACGACTCCGTTATAATTAGTATTACTGAAACATGGGTCAATAAACTAATATCGAATGCTTCGTTGAATGTTCCGAACTATGATTTCTATCGACAGGACCATGTTAGTAACTGAGGCAGAGGTTGTCTGATCTACCTAAAAACTACCACTGAACAAAGTGATCTTTATGTTTTGACCGTAAACATCGCTGGAGAAGCGTATTTTGCTATAATACAATTTCAGACCCACGAAAATATGCTGGTTAGATGCCTCTTCTCCTCTCTAGAATGTAGTAATGATGACACAGGCCTCAACCATCCACAAAGCAAAATATGCGAAATTAAAACTGAATATAAGATAATTGTGGGTGGTCTGAACCGTCCAGAAATAAACTGGATCAAACTGTCAATCCCCATCAGATATGATGAAATGTTATCATCTATTATCTTTCACAACTGGATACAAATAGTTGATAAACCCACCCAAGAGAAAAAATATACTAGACGTTATTTTCACCATAGGCGTCTGGTCCCTCTGTACGCATTAACATACCCTAACCCTTGAAAATGATCGCAAAGCTATAGTACATGTGCTCCCCTTGAACGCAAAAGTAGCGCCTGGTCTTAGTAACAGTCATAAATCCTAAAATAACTTGATAAGGCGTCCGCAAACAACTACACCAGGTCATTAGACTGGAGTTCGTATCTTCTAACAATATCTTCCATGATAGTAGGTAACCTCATGTAATGTACTCCATTTACAATCCTAGATGCTTTAATAAACAAAATTTCCCCATATAAGAAGCCGCAAGCTCCAAATGTCCTTTCCAAGAAACTAAAATAAACAGCACGATCCCTCTGTGGCTTATTTCTCCACACTCCGATGAAATTCATAACCTAGTTACCAAAATGGAAACGTGTTCACCGCAGCAGAACTTTGGGCACTAGAGTCTCCGGACGGGCAGCCAAAATCTTTCAGAAGCAGATGAACATTTACTAAATATCGGGACCCTAAATTATGGTCGATGACTCAGGACAAGTAGTAACAAACGGCAACCAAATAGCAAATTTGTTTAACTAATATTTCCTAACCAGCTATACAGTCGAAGAAGAACCGACCGAGATGACGAAATGTACTCTTAGTACGGTCTGATTTAGTAAGTAATCGGTCAGAATAGCTGTCCGACAACTTTAAACTCCGCCTATTACGAAAGGATAAAATTTTACCATGCAAATTGAAGCTTATCATGAATGTTCCAATACTCGACTCTAGACCACTCGTCTCACTCCAGTCAAATGCAATTTTTCCGGACATGCAAATACTGGGACATTGCCTCAATCTTTAAAAATGGGAACCAATCTGATACGCAACTTTATTATGATATTCACCGGGCAATGGCAATACAAAAACCCTCGAAAAAAATGTACAACCAAATTTTAAACCATTTGACAAACGCAAACCCCATAGCTCCCTCGCAACATACCTTTCACCTAACAGTTATTTCAATCCTGTCATCTCACTTTTATATAATCGGTTTCCAGCAATAGAGATTAACGAAACACGGTAGCCACAATATACTTGGGTTTTAAATTTGAAGATAAGTGGAAGATATTATTCTAAGTGGTTTTTCTAAGAAACCTAAGGATTTTAGCATCTGGTTTTGGTGAAATTCTCTTAAATACGGGCCGTTTCCCTCAGAACTACCAGTCTGTCAGAAGTTTATTTTATTGCTACTTACGTCGAGACAAGATGAGTGCAAAAGTCACAGGTTGGTGAAAGCTCTCGACCTCTGTACCTAAGCGTGAATTAAGTCAGAAAACATTAATAGTCAGTCGTCACCCGCTGTAACTGATAGGTAGCTTAATATGCCGGCACTTTACATCTGCAATGATTTTATACTACAATTCGGCACTATGTTCTCAATTCTTGGAAAATTATTCGACGGGAACATCTTCCATATCCCCTCTCAAGAATGCAAACGTCCTCAGTCAGTATCAGTCAGTATATTTGGAGTAAATGACAGAAGCCCTGAAAACTCCATTTAGAGGGTACAGATATAAGGGAAAATAAGTAAATTGCAAAGCTTGTAGTTTTAGTAAGGAGAATTCATAAATCTAATAATGTAACATAAAGGCGAAAGGGGTGTTGTAATCGCGAAATAATTGCGAAAAACTTTGTTCACCGCATTCGGACTGTGAAAATTTCAATGTGGGCTAAGTTTGGAGCACAAAATAGGATCTGTTGAAATATTGTTCACTTGTTCACCTGATCGCCAGTGAATCTAATGAGAGACAAAAACGAGCTTGCAACTTTTAGTTGAGGACGCCCCTGGATCTGCTCGGCCAGTTGATTTTACGACTAATTTCCTGTACTCGTGTGGTTTTAGCGACCAAATAGTCTATGCAAAACGCCTGTCCTCCCGTAGCCAAAATCCGCCTGTCTTAGTTAAGTTGTTTTCCCCAATCGAGGTCGACTCAATCTTTGCCCATCGAGATAGTGTCTCTAAGTACCTAGAAAATGCAAAAGTTTTCCTTTGTCACGATCTTACTCCCAAGGTATGTAGAATCGGGTCTCTCTTCTCACGTAAACCAACAGTTGCTCAGTCTAATGCTCACCAACTCGGTCATAATACAAGTGGCCGCGAGGATTCAGCTTGTCCTACTCCTGCGACATCTGACTCCCTCCTTCCCCTTACTCCTACATCTCCACCTCACTCAGGCCATTTCAAACATTCGCATGTCCCTAAATTAGAAGCAGTCGCAGCCCCAGTTTTCGTTCCTAATTCTCCAGATGGCCATCCTAGGATGCACGAAAATCCATCTTCATCAGCTAGACCGATAACTTTTCCTGTTCAAAGGGTGCTGCAAGTTCTGCAGTTAAGTCACCTGTGGCTTGGCGTCAGAACGGTGAGACTTCAAAACTGAATCGGCCTCCAGCTCCAAAAAAATGTAGCACAGTTCCACTTAGGGGTGTGCCGCCTTCTCTTAAATCTACAAACCTTTACAGCCCGTATCGTCTACGAATCGCGCAGCTCCAGTTGTACTTTCAAATAATTCTCTGCCCTGTGTACCGGTTACTTATCAAAGCCCTACTATATATCCAACAAATAATTCATACGCGAATTGCCCTAAGTCATTTATCCCCCAACCTGGTTCAGGCTTCCCATCGCCGAAGGCCAATCGTTCTCATGCAAGGCAACCTAACTCCTTTGACTTCCAACCTAGACCTGGTTTCTCATCCTTTTATTATTATAGCTGCCTACCCTCCCCCACTAGCCTCTACCTTCCTTCTAGGCTCCCTCCTCCTCCTCCTCCTCCTCCTCCTCCACCACCACCACCACCACAACTTAACTACCAAAAATCCTATCCCTTGGTAGGGGACGCTCACCGATCGTTCTTACGGAACTCACTCATTCCGTTTTGCCTTACGGGCTCTCTCTCTCTCTCTCGAGCCCAACCAGCAACCGCACAGAGGCACATGATATAGGCAGTACGTTATTACGGACAAAGACAAGGGAGTTTGGGATGGCTATTTCTAGCTGACGACGGCTAATTAACCTGAAATGGCCATTCCAGTCTCCCTTGCAATTGTCGGTAATAACATAAGGCCTATCACTGTTCTAACTCCATAGCATTCCAGTGTTCGAAAACTATATCCATACATCCTTTATCTTTCCTTCCCAGCCTTCTCCTGCTGACTTCCCCAACGTCAATAACTATAGACTAACTGGTACTTATTCTCCCATCATCATTAATTCACAGCCTCCATATCCGCCTTCATATTTTGCTTTCCTTACTCTGTACATAATAAATACTCTTTCACACTGGCGTCCATCTTCTCTCTTCACATCCGGGATGGGGCCAGAAGATCGTAGTGGCTAGGGCCACAGCATAGCTTCAGCCGCTGTGATAACTCCTCCATGGAGCAGATACCTGGACCGCCTACTCCAGCCACGCCAAGACGCTCGAGCAACTCCATATCAGCTGCCTTCGCAGAATACCGGATTCACGACACGGAAGTCGTAAAACAGACCGCCATCCTTAGCATCCGCGCCATGCTGAGGAAACTGCAGCTACGCTGGAGCGACTGTCACATGAGGATGAGAGACAAACGACTACCGAAATAACTCTTACTTGGTGGTGTCGCCACCGTTGCTCACCGAGCAGGAGGACTAAACGACGCTACAAGGACACATTGAAGAATTCTCTTAAGGAATTTCATATCAATCCAGAGATCTGGAAGCACCTTGCCTAGGAGAGACTGGCTTGGAGAAGAGAAGTGAAGACTGGCACTGCAACCTACGAGGCGAGTCGGATCACTGCCGCCAAAGCCAAACGGGAGGATAATAAATCACAAGTGCCTCGACACCTCAATGCCCACCATAAGCCGCTCTCAACGTGTCCGCGCTGCCAATGCGCATTCCACGCACGAATCTGTCTCGTTGGCCACCTTCGAACGCAATACGCCATTAACTGGACAAAGTCTACCTCTTCTCCCACTCTCAACCCTGCCGCAAACCCCATCATCGCCGATCACACCGTCATTCCCCCGCCGCTATCACCCATGGATACCACCCGCCCTGCCCCAACCCCTGCGTCGACCGCAGCGGTAACCACCACCACCACCCCACCACCACCACCATCACCACAGTGGCTTCACATCCTCCACTGATTGGACGGCTGCCGACGTTCCATCAAATACAAACCTCACTGACATCCCTATCTCCAGCGACATGGACTCGATTCATGCCTGTCCTCATTGCGATCGCACCTCCACCTCTCACACAGCTTTGGTCGTTCACTCACGAGACCATCGCACAGAGATTGGCGAACCAGTGTCTGGAGCACCAACCTACGCTCGCCGCATCCGCCTCCACTGTCCACGTCGCACTCGCACATTTATTCACCGCATGGGCCAATTAGACTTCATGCGCATTCACAAAAACCAGCGGTAGACAACCGCCGGCTGCATCACACCATCATATCGTCCCTACCCAGCATCTCAGCACACACCAACATCATCTAGCACAAACACCCAACTGCCACCTCCCATGCAAGTGGGAAGTGTGCTTCTCGTCCCCTTCACTATGCGGCTTCCTTGCTGCATGTGTGATCGGAATCTGGGATTTACGTCCCAACTCGGTCCACGCAGTCTCTCCAGTTGCGTGTGTTGCGTAGAGTGGCAGACTGGTGGGCCCCCAAACGGAACACGTGATAGATGTGCCGGGTCAACACTGGGCCATATCGGATTCTGACGGGCGTTAGTGGATCCGCAACGAATGCCAGCATTTCGGGGTGCGATGGCAAACCCGGTTGTCGGCAGACGTCGAACACACAGGGACCCCTGCCGCCTCCCCATTGTTGTTGTTGGTCAAAAACCTGGTCATTTGCCATGTGAACCAGGGGTGTGGTGGCGCGCCTGGGTGCGGCTCCGGCCATGTCAGCCATCTGCACCTTCCCTCGCCTCCGGTCTTCTTGACTCTGTCTCGACACCGGGTCCAGGTGGGGGAGAAGGGAGCGCGGTAGAGGCTGTGCAAGTCCAATATCACTATAGACTAACTCACGCACAAGTCACCATCCCTGCCCTCCCCTTGCTGTGGAGCACACGGTGGACATCGTCGAAACTAACAGTCGAACTCGGATGAGTCGTGGCTCTCAGTCGACGACGGTTTGGTAACCAAGCCTTGAAGGCTGACAGCCCCGGCAAATGCAGGGTCACGTGTTGCCCTGCTGGGTCTAAAGGTCTACAAGCGTCTGCTGTGTCATGATCAGCAAACCATGGCCCTTTCAGTCTGCTGTATGCTGGTAGTTCTCTGACAGCTGGTTCCCTGTCGGTAGACGCGCTTGCGTTCCCGCTGGGTATAGAGGTGGTGGCATGGTTGCCCAGTCATCCACGGCCTTTCTGTCGTTGTTGCTGTTGGCCAAAGTCCTGGTCAAGAGTATGTTGTGGACCAGGGAGTGTGGAGTGAAGCATGAAGGTGCGGGTTCGGCCTCGCATTCCACCTGCGCCCTCAACGCCTCCGGTCTTCTTGAGTGTGTCTTGCCACCAGGTCCAGGTAGAGAACAGGAGAGAGTGCGATATATGTTGCGCAAGTCTACCCTGACTTTAAACTGATTCACGAGCAAGTCACCGTGTCTGCCTCACCTGGTTGTGAAGCACGCGTTGGACATCGTCGGATGCGACGGTTGCACTATCACTTTATTTTCCGCCCTCAGCAACCATTTCGGCATATTTTCAGCTCACCGAGTTGTCAACTGTCTTTGAGTGGGCCCAGTGTACTTGCATGCGCACCTACATGCAAACGCATAACTGCTGTTTAATGCGACGTGAATAGGTAGAATGCTTTAACTGATTCAACTGAAACAGCCGTCGTAGTGCTTATCGACATCAATTTAGAGGCGGCGTACTTTCGTTCAGTCTTGTATAGAAGTCGTCGCTTGATCACGTTTGACACAGTATTGTCATCGAAAGAGAGGTAAATTTTCGCCAGCTCTTTGGCATGGATATTTCTGCAGAACCTTCTTGTCTGGGATGATGATGAATTTATCCGAATACCCGTTTCCAAGAAAAAACGTTCTTCAGGAAGCGGATTTCGTCATCGATCGTATCTGTGGAACAGATTCTAGTGGCTCTGCTGAACGGGCACAAAACCAAGTTTCGTGGTGGTGACCACTCGTTTCTTCTTTTTTGTCTCTGATGATGGATTCGAGTAGGAATCCGAAACGTCAGGCTAATAAAGCTCTTGTCCCGGCGATCGTGTCTCCTTCTTCAAGACCATGTTTCGTCTTCTCTGAGTTGGAGCGAATCTGAAGAAGTGCATGTATCTCCCTTTCTAGGTGTTTTTTGATAGGTGGATTGCTGAATGGGATCATCTATCCACCTAGGTACAAGAAGGTCTAAGAAAGGCAGTTTGTCGTCCTTGTCATACTCGATCGAAAATTCGATCTTTGCATGTGCCCTGTTCATAGCCTTAAGTAGTAGTTTTCCGTCCCTTGGGTTTTTGACCGTGGCGAAAATGTCATCCAAGTAAAGCCTCATTCCAGGAAAATAATGTTTCAGTTAAGTGGGTTACTCAAAAGGCATTTGCCTGCTGTTGGATTTGGACGTCTATCCTCCGCGTATTCCAACCATACGCCGACCAGAATGAAGGTGTGTCCTGCACATTCCAAAGCACTTTGTCGTGCACACTTTATTAGGGTGGAGCAATCGTAACCAATGATGAATAAACTCCAACACGACATCATCGATATCGCCTTAGGAGATGGGGAAGAGGAACAAAAAGAAAGCGATTACCTCTCGCGCGACCGCTTTCCGTGAAAATTGTTGAAGGAGACTGCCATGGTTAACTGCACGTAACACCTTGTCGACTGGCACCGCCCAGATGATATTTGCCAAACATAAGAGTTACTGTCCGGATAGATAGCAATCACAAGAAATAGGCTAAACAGGCTTGCTCGAGAGACTGGAAAATAAGTAAAAATAATACAGTAGTGGCAGATGTTTCTATTATCACCTCTAACAAAACCCTTCTAATCATAAAAGAGAGACACTCATTTATGAACCCATCTGGAGGGATCTGAGCGTTTTTCCGGAAAGCGACTGGTAGATGTACACCCAGGGATGAGGACCGCATCTCCAGTCGCTAAGGTTGCAGAAGAATTGCACCAACATGAAAGGGGCGGCAGGAAATGTAGGCGAACAACGCGATGCAATGTTTTGTGAGCTGAGGGACGACGACAGAGCCGCAACTGTTGCTGGAACCATGCAAACCCGGTAATTACGTGTACAGTATGTTGTGGAAAAGGGAAGCAATGTCGTAAGCTGCGGCAGGGTGGACGATGTAAACGCGCGTGCGGAGAAAGTAGGGGTGGAGGGGGGAATAGAGTCGGCAAGCGAAAACCGTCACCCTAACCACTCCCCGCCCACCCATCCCTCATTCCCCGAAAGCGAACGCAATATCCGCAGGCCAATGCAGAAAGTGATTTTTAACGAAAACAGCCTGCCTGCTGAAAACAACATAACAATGCTAAAAATAAACAGCAAAATGCGCCCGCGTTGTCAGCTCCCACCGTGTAGGCTCTTAAGTGTTCAAACCACAGACTCGTTATGCATTGAAACGAAGCAAAAATATCAACCATCTGCAATCACTCTCGCTAGGGTTCAATGGGCAATATAAGTAAAGTCGGTTGTAGATTGCTCGTGGTCGGCAGCTGGGTGATCCTGTCATTATTCACGTCAAGCTAGAGAGTTTGGGTGCTCTTCATCTAAGGTTGCTGCCTTTTTGTACTCTTCGGTCGACAAAACCCCTGACAGGATTTGCAGAAGAACACATGAATTTAAGTCGAAAAACGTGAAGATCGTGTAAAAAAGAATTCCTATTAGAAACTAGACTCTCCTATGTTCACATAGAAAATAAGGAGGCCGTTTTTTCTGCATCTGGCCTGACCTACACAGGTTCGACCATGGCATACACTCTTGATACAGGTATGGGCAGATAGTGGGACAAAGTCAAAGATACGTGAGAGTGGAAATAAGGCGAGAAAAGGCAAAGTAACTGCGGTGGAGGATCGGGGAAGAGAGCTGCAAACAGGAAAAAGTAGATGGAGATTACACCATCTAGGCTGTCTTGTTGACGGGGATAGGTGGCCTGCTCACGGGATTTGATTCTGTCCAGTCCAGTCGCTTTCTCATCCACGTCTATAAAGAGATATTATAAAACCGTGTAATGGAAAGTGTCAAATTTTTGAACATTTTCGGATCATGTGCGTTTCCACACTTCATGTAAACGACTTCCGCGTAACGTATGTGGTTTGTTTTAAGAAAACTCTAATAGACGAAAGTATCACTGGAAGTGAAAATTTTATCTGTCCTTCGGGTCTCATGATTACTGAAAGAGGAAGTAGACTGAAAAGTCTGGAAAAACGTCAAAGTCCCTGATCGAGTAATTTAAAATAAAAGGGTCGCATCTACATTGGTGTTGCGTCAAACAACTTAAAGGTATTGGGTGTCAAATTTGAACGCCAGCGCTGATGCAGTAAGAAAAATGATGCCCACTGTGAAAGGTAAATTATTTAAGCCTATTGGAATGCTGGTCTCCCAAGAAATGCAAATATAGAAGGACATATACATACACATACACAACATATTGTGTAAACTGTTGAGATATACCCAAGATCGACGATAGGGATTCGTTAAAAATTGCCTGTTGGTTGGTAATCTGCTGTCCAATGATCAGCTTGCTTGCATTCTCTTCTTGGTAACTGCTTATTGCAGGAAACGTTTTTAATGGACCGACTCTCTCTTAATCAGTCAAGTCTTTGCCGCAGACAACTTCCAAATCTCCACCTCCTTTCCTCGTGCTCGGTTGGAAAATTATAGTACTTTTGTCTTAGGGGAGCCTAAGGCCAGAATGCATGCTATGCATCGGATCTTGTTGTGTGCCTTTGTTAATTGACCCTTCGACCATCCATAAGACGGGTGAATTAAGTCTTTAGTTGTGGCTACACTATCTTATTTTCATTGTGCTCACGTGTTCCGCAGCCATTTTGCTCTTCAAATAAGTAATTTTATATGTTACGCAGAGACTTCTGCTGGTATGGGTGGCATGGACAAATTATGGTTGAGGAGCATGCTGCCGACCTGCTAAAACATTTTCTGTGCATGCTACGATGCTGACATTTTATTTATGCTACCACTGAGTGTGTTCCTCAAGCGAAAGAAGCGTGCTTGCATGGCCCTGGTGCATGGACGCGCTCGTGGGCCCCTGTCCGGCCTCGCATCGGGGTTCAAACTACCATCAGACTTCCCTACAGAATAAACGCCTACTGGTGCCTTGCCACTTATCATCCCATAAAACGAGACTTTGTCTTGGTCGCTGCAGTTTCTCCCTAGGCATATTAATCGCGGATAACAGGCTCCGAAGACTCCGGTCTTCATCTACGGGGACCCAACTGTAGTCGAAAATCAACCCAGGAAATTGGGATTCCACTATATGGATGTACTTTAAGGAAAAATATCATTTTATGCGCATCGATTAATTGGTCTATCTCACAACAATGCTTTTGAAACAGTGTCTGGTTCTAAGGCTGCCTCGTAAGTCTAGTGACAATACTGGAAAGTCAAGCTGCTGGCGAAGGCAGGGAAAAAGGTAGCTTTAACAGCGAAACATGGAGGGTCACCAAAACTACTTTATGAATAAATTTGGGCACTTCCATTTCAGTCCTAATGCTGTGCTTTTTCGCATTGCTCATTTCAACCATCCTCGTTTGGGGGGGGGGGTATGGGCGGCCGTCTGAAACTATCACATTAAATGCCATTTAACACTCTGTCCGACAATTCTAAAAGTGTTTCGCTTTATTGGTTTAACCTGGAAGAAATAGTTACGACATTAGTCAACTTAAAGGTAACTTTGTCGCAAAAAAATATTTTCTGTGGGATTCACGCTGAGAACCGACTTTTATTAACCGAAGACAGATTATTTACGCGATTGTTCACTGTTTCCAATGTGAGCGAGATATAAGTCCTGACAATATGACAGTTATAATCAGCCTTTATTTCAAATCCGTTCGCATTTATTTTCACCTCAAAGCAACGTGTTATCTTTTGGAATGTCTCTTCTAAATGACCAATGGAACATCCATTATAGAAAAGTTCCTATAGAAGTTGTAAATTAATTTGAAAACCATTCAGGTAATTTTTGACACCCGACCCAAATTTTCGAACTTTTAGCGGCCTTAATCGCATCCCGTGGACAACCACTTCACCTGGTAACTTGTCTATTAAACATGCTTCTCCTGAGGGAATACGTAGAATAAAACTGTTGGTAGTCGGGTAAAACCTGCATGGAAGGTCAAACGCAAATGGCATCTGAGGTTTTATGTCGTCAGTGGAGACTTACTCTGTACTGCTTGTCGCGCTCGATCATTTCTCTTCGTCGTTTGCCTGCCTGCGCGAAATATGAAAAAAGCAAAGGTGTCAGTTGAATGTATCCGAGATAGGAAAGTTTGTCAGATCGTTCCAGATAGTTACCTCATTTCTCTCAGCAATTCCTCCTGATCAGTAATTATCGTTAACAGCTCGAAAATTCACCGGTACAATTCTGAATGTCTATATGGTCTTCTGGTTGTGAGGTGAAAATGCGAGCAAAATTACGAACGAGACAAAAGCTCCTAAAAGAGGAAGGCAGCTGCTGCTGTAGCCGATGTACCACACAGCCTACGTGAGAATACCGGCCTCTATGCGACTATGGATGGACGACCTCTGACCAGCAACTTATCCGTGTGGACGGATAGGCTGTTAAATACTGTGAAGTGGGATGTCACTGCAGTCTCCGACAGGAAAAGTAATTCTAACTTGGGCGCCTGATTGGAACAATCTAGTTCCTTCTGTTTTTATTTTAACTCCTGTCGTCGCATGCATCGGTGTACAAAATAGCTAGGATACCCATGCTGGGAAAACAGTTTAAATAAATAATTCAGTTCTGTTTGGTGGGTTTCGTTGTCAGAGCAGTGAGTTCTTGCTCGGTTAAGGAAGCTGTTCACGGCGCTCCGTTTGTGAGAGATCGGGTGATTGCTCTCGTAATGCAAAAGAACTTCCGCGTAGGTTTCTTTGCGGTAAACCGAAGTGTGAAATGCCCGTCAGGCTTTCTCTTTACGAGGGCATCGAGAAACGGGAGTTTGTTGTCAGCCTCTTTCTCGAGTGTGAATGTGATTCCTGGAAGTGTTGAGTTAATAATCTTGTGAAGGATTTCCAGTTGATCACTTTTAACAATGACAAACGTGTCATCAACATAGCGTACCAATAATATGGGGCTAACTAGTGGTAAGGCGATAGCCTCTAATTTCTGTATCGTGACTTCTGCGAAATGACCAGAGATGTGTGATCCCATAGGGGCTCCCTTCAGCTGTTGATAGTATTCCTGTGAAACTGAAAAGTTCGTTTCTAGACAAAGATCTAAGAGTTCTAACAAAGCAGATACAGGGATAGCCATTTCGTAGTATTGGAGACGTTCCTCTGTACATTGTCTTGCTAAATCCAATGGTATGGAGGTGAACAGAGAAACGACATCGAAGGATACCATTATTTCATCTGCTGCGATTCTCAGTCCTTGTAGTTTGTCCAGAAAATCTGCTGAATTATTGATTGATGTTTAACAATCCTCTGTCAACGGACAGAGTTTATGTAATAGCCATTTAGAAATCTTGTAATTGGGTGCGCCGATTAACGATACTATCGGTCGCAGTGGTACTCCAGGTTTGTGAATTTTAGGTAGTCCATAGATCTTAGCAATGGCTGGTTTAGTTTGTCGTAAGGATTTAACAATATCTCTTGATATTTGCTTCTTTCCTGTAAGACGTTTTGGAACTTTTTCAATGGCCGTACTCTGCGCCTTAGTAGGGTCCGTGGTAAGAGGTTTGTCGGTTGATCTATCATTTAATAATGACAACATCTTTTCGTTGTAGTTCGCTTTGTTTATAATCGCAGTTGATCCTGCTTTGTCCGCAGGAAGTATGACAATGCTTTTGTCACTTTTTAATGTTTTTAGTACCTTCCTTTCTTCGTGTGATAGTACTGAAAAGGGAGTTCGGTTCTTTAAGGCATGTACAGTGCTATTCCGGATTGTGAAGCGTTCATCGTCCGTAAGATTTTCTGCTGATAATATAGACTCCATGTTTGTAAGGAAGTCTAGGTATTTCGTATCGGATATATTATATTTCATTCCCTTAGAAAGTACACTTTCTTCGGCTGTTGTAAGTCTTCTTGCTGACAGGTTCGCTACCTTCGTCGAGCAAGTTTGGTTTGTAGGAATTCTTTGAGAGATGGCCATCCATTTTTGTCTAAAACACTCCTCTTTTTCTGTCTTTCTATGTTGGAAACACAGAGCTCACTTCAGACTTCAGAGATTCCAAGCTCCTAAAGAACAGCATGCGCAATTCTGCCGAGAGAATCTCCCCTCAGAAGTAGTTGAATCTCTAAACGAAACGATTTTGTCGAAGTCTAATATGTGCTTTGGGAAAAGGAAGTCTATTGTGCAAATTTTCGACGCCGGTTCCCCGGGTCGTCGTCAGACAGAGACGAAAGGGAGGTTACGAGCACGCTGTCTTAGCGGTAACAGCGACAGCCGCGAAGGGGGCGCAAGCCACGCAAGTCCACCAATGATCGAAATCAGACAGGCCAGAACCAGCCAACAGAAAACGGGCTAGCCAACATACGTTGAACACGGTCATAATACAAGGCAGACGGCAATGCTGAACAAATCAATGCCAGCAGAAAAGGCCAGCGGGTGACCCTGATGGTGGAAACGAGAGTTTCCGAAACGTCAGTATGATTACAGTCTGGTCCATTATATCGCCTTCCCTTCTGCGTCTTCTTCGGGAGATAATAAACACAATAACATATCTGGACCTTGAATCTTCACGCATATTACATATATAAGTATTTCGACGAACTAAGTTCTTTAGGAAAGATAGGAAAATTTATTTCGTAAATTTTCGAAATTGGTTCCCCAATTCATCCTCACACATGAAGTAAGTGAGCAAAACAGTTTAAATCTAACCATGCCTGAAAACCCATTTTGCATTGTACTTCTGCCAGTCAGCCTTTACTGTGGGTTGGCATCACGTTCCGATTAGCTAACACTTTTCTACGTTTCCTTAAAATTGTTGTGCACAGCGTCTACTTCGATGTGTCGGTTGATGCGTAAGTTATCAGAAGGAATGACCTTTAAGGAGTCGCGGCCTTTCTTAGATGAGCAGGCACCACTACTGTGAGTCTTGTTCCATGCAAATGTGTATCCAGTCTCCAGCGCATAAATGACAACCTGGGACAAGTGGTCTTGCCTTTATATACATATATATAATGGTGAAGGGGCGCTTACCGATCTTTCCTACAGACCGCATTCATTCCGTTGTGCCTTAGGGCTCTCGCTTGCGCCCAACCAGCAGCCGCACAGCAGCTCATGATATGCGCAGAATGTTATTATCGTCAAAGACAAGGGAGACCGGAATGGTTGGGCTCAAGAGAGAGGCCTAAGGCACAACGGAATGAATGAATTCCGTAAGAATGATCGGCGAGCGCCCCCCCTACCATTGTATATTCCCGATCGAAACCCACAATACAACGGGCCCGTGGCCCAGTGGATTGCACAATTCGGGGTTGGGTATGACTGGCTGACGACAGATAATAAGTCAGAAATGGCCATTCCAGTCTCCCTTGTCTTCGTCGGTAATAACGTACTGCCTATATCATGTGCCGCTGTGCGGTTGCTGGTTGGGCTCGAGAGAGAGCCCGTAAGAAACAACGGGACGAGTGAGTTCCGTAGAAACGATCAGTGAGCGCCCCTCTACCTATAGATATTTAAGGATGCTGGCTATTGAATGAGTCTCTTCTCGACCACCTGAAAAGGTCGTATTCGCTAAAAAGTAACGACCTAATTAATATGCACTTTTCCAATGATTTCCGACGCCTTCATAAGTTTAGTCATATTTAGGGAAGCACATACAAAAGCACTCTATCTTATGTTCCTGTCGTATTAAATTTCCTCCTCAATTCTCTTACTTAAAGAAAGTGCATCTTTCGGTTTTCAAAAAAGTTTACCCATTCCTGAATTGTCATGCTCATTCCGAATCACCGGTCCCCTTCCGCATAAACGCAAACGGCGCGTTTTAAATATGCCGCACAATCGACTGCTAATTCGTTAATGTGTGAGAAAAAATGGAATAGATTCGATTATATAAATTAAATTTAAAACACCTTACAGTTAACACAGTGTGCTCAGAGAGAACAGGTTGTTTATTTGGAGTTTCATTTTCTAAAAGAATGTATACTTCCATTTTCTTAAGTCGAGTCTAGCAGTGAACACTCTACATAAGTCCGTGGTCGGAATTTTACACAGAATATTTAAAAGCCAGTCAGTTCGCGTATGGTTCAGTTATCAAATGTTGCTAATTAGCGCTCAAAATAAGATGAAATATCCCCTTACAAAAACTACGATCGCGTACAAAGTTAGGTCATTTTTCAGGGAAAACTATCCTATTATGAACATTGACTGCATTACAGCAGAATGACAGCGTTTTCACAATATTACACACTCTGGAGTAGGGCTGGATGATACTGAACAACCATCTAATAAATAAAACATCAGCCGTGACATCAGAGGAAAAATAGTGACTTCGCAAACTGTTTCCAGTCGCACGTTCAACATCAAACAGAAGTGCTCAAACAACAGCAAAGTGAACAAACTGCGCTAAGCATAAGCGAGTACAGAGACAGTTGGAGGATGTTTACACCAGAGATTATTGAGGAATAGGAACCTGGTCATCAGTCAACCAACAGCTGCGCTGAGCTCTTCACACACTTTGATAATAGCACAGCGGCGCTCATGAAAACTTCGGGCTACAGAGAAGTCCCACTGTGGGCACTGTTGCCGAGTTCAATGCCGCCGAAAGCAGTAGCAGGAGGCAGCTTTTTTGTTCGGTTTCCAAATTCAAACTGCTGTTTCTATTCTGTTTCATCCCCCAAAGAGAAAAAAAGCACAGCCCTTAAGTAATCAAGCCGGCTGGAAACTAAACGGTCCAAATTGTCCTTTTCGGGTAAGGGTAGTAAGTACAATATGTCAAGCCACATCATTTTTTATCCTATAAAATTTCATCCATGCCATGTATGTACTGCCGGTCGTCTATTAGAGTTTATTCGTACCCCTCGTCAGGACCGTTGGCTCTTGCCCTCGAAGCTGACACTATTACAAGCGACAGTTACAAGCAAAAGAGTGCTCGATCCGGTGAACACATCATTTTCCTCAGATTATCGACCCGGATCTCTTACTTTTTCTAACCTGAGATCAAGTTTTGAGCCCTCAGCCCTTTTTTAACAGAATTTCTCATCCTCCATCTAACCAACTGCTGAGTGTCCATCCACTGAAAAGGCATTCCAGCTTCCCGTATAGAATCATTTCCTTGCGTTAGTCCATTTGTGCATTTTCGAAAGTCTTATACGTAACAGCCAAAATCCTAGGCCTATGCACATCACGTACACCTGAGTATCTGTGCTTTCAGACGTTCGCAGTGATCATTACAAAGATCTTTGGATATGCCTAGTATATCTGATTTTTTAAATTAGGATATATGGCTTAAATTATCGGATCGCTTACCCTTGAAGAAAATGGTGCATTTTGAACAATTCACTTACGCCAAAATAAACCCAGCATATGAAGACAATGTGTGCAACAAAGTAGAAAATGCAGAAGGCAATGAAGACACCGCGTTCGACGCGATTGAGCAGATTGGTTCTTTGATCTTCCAGCTCCTTCATTTCAGCCCTTATGAGATCGACTTGTTTCTGCCTTTCAAGCAGCCGACGTTGAAGTGCTAGATGTATTGCCCGCTGAAGAATCGTCAGTTCTAGAAAGACGATTTCAAAAACCAACTAGTCAATTTACCCCGCCCCTCATTGGTTTCATTCGTAGAGGTTGGTTTGAAGCGTAGAGCATCGGTGAGTGAGTCGTCCATCCACTTTGGAATAGCTCGCCTCGGGATAAGAAGCTGATTGAATAAAAATCAAAATTATACCCTTGGGATTTGGCAAAGCGATTGGCAGGGATAAAGTATATGCGCGGCGTCCGAAAATAACCGGTGGGCCGTGTCTTTCGGAATGGTGGTAGTAGGGGTTATGCGGGTGGGAACTCACAACGGGCAGTGTGGAGGCGAGGGGTGTAATTGAAAAAAATCAAAAACCGACGTGAAGCTTTGTCTGCGGTACAACAGCAAACGGAAATCAGCCGCAACATTCAAGAGAAATTTAAAAAATATTAATCGGAAAAGTTGAGGAAATTGAATAAACTGCCGCCGGCTAATTTACATGGGTCAGAGTCCAAGGTATTTCGTGGCCAATAGGGGTAAAGAGCTATGAGTGCCAGATGACGTTTATTCGCGCAGGTCGTGGGAAGTAACGACGAGCCCATCAGCGTACGAGGAAATAAGTAAATGCAAGGCATGGGACGAGAATGAAGACAACCGACGTAAGATTATCATAAAAATGCTAGTTCTGCCGCTTGATAAATTCACTAGCGTTTTAGCACTCCTGCTTTACTGGCAGACATATGCATTCCGTCTACCAATATTTCGAGAATTTTTTACTATCTGACCGCTCTTCGTGTCGAACGTTTCTTAAATTGAGTTTTGAAAGTTGTTTGCGACTTACTAGTAATACGCAGATTTCCTTTTGTCTGCTATAAAGCAGAATGAGGTATGTGTAAATAAAAGAATGGTAATGGTGATTAAGGAATACACGTATAGATCTGTACTCGTGGTAAAGATTTTTATGAAAGCGACAAAAAGTAGGGAGCGCCCTATATATGATTTATTGCATCTTATAGGCAAGCAGTACAATCGAACCCGGAAGCCAGTCAATCACATCATGATTTACCAACTGAAGCGAATGAAATTATGCATGAAATCAGTCTCAATAAACTGGTACAGTATTGCAAGGCACAGGACTACTGCCCATTATCCTAACGTGCAAATGCAGAAGGCGTATGCCGTAGCAAACCAGTGAGCGGCACACGGATGGTTTCCACTTCAGATGTAACTACTGTGGCTCGAGGAAAGCCCTACGCACAGGTTCAGTATTTGAAAACAGCCGATTAACAATAAAACAACTGTGAATCTGTCCTGCATTTATAAGATGTAGAAGAGTGAATGATTCCTTTGATGAAGTGAGAGTATCGCAGCCAACGGCAGTGGAATATCACTCGATATGTGAAAATGTGTGCTTAAAGACACTCGAAAAACAAACTGGACGATTAAATTGCCCGGTTATGGAGGTGTAAATAGAAGAAACGACGGTAAGTCACCGGAAGTACAACGTCAGCCGGCTGGGAAGGCAGTTGTGACTGCTTGGAATGTATGATATTAAGCAGAGGAAAGTTGTCTTTGAACAAGTTACCAACAGAAGCTGGCAGGCACCAAGACCTGTAATAACAAAAATGGGTGGTTAAAGGTAACATGATGGTAACGGATGGGTAGAAAGCGCATACTCACATTTGGACAGAAGAATACGAGCCCTACACGGTCAGCCATTTTACCAGCTTTGTTCACCCTACTACCGGCCGACATGCAAATTCTATTGGAGCAAACTGGAGTCACCTTAAAAGAAAACTAGGTGAAGGAGGCCTCGTGTCCGGCCGAGCGGTGTGGACGCACGTGGACGAAGTGCAGTACCGTCTGTAGTTTGAATTGTACAACGCAGGCCTGAGGAATGCATGGGAAACCTTTCTGCCCCATATTGCGAAAGTATATTTCGTGAATTGTCATTACCGCAACTAAATTACTCACCGTGTAGGCAATCTGTTTCACATAAAGTAATTCTGATTACTCTGTTTGGGATACGTTGAGGGTGGGGGAACGACACTGTATCTCACAGAGGATATTGAGGAGATCATGGCATGATGTCTTCCGTTGGGTACTCGGACATGACGGCGATAAGTGTGCCTCTTACAGTCCCCCAACTGCGGACAAGGAAAGGGCGTGGAAAGGACGGGGCAATAAGTCCATGTAATCACAGTTGCTGCACTATGTCCCAGGCGCGGTTTAGGTCAAAGAATTTCATACTCTCTCGGTTATAGCCGCCGAAGTACCTGACTGGATTTCGACCGAAGGCACTTTATTTTGCTTTTGACTAAAGAAGTACGTGTTGAGGGTGTAGAACGATCAATCTATGTAAACATTTTTGAATCATCGCGTCCTCGGGACGGTGTGGGTCATCGAAAGTCATCCTGCCGGTGCAGGAGTCGTCAAAATGCCTAACTGGAATCCATCTGAAAACACTTTTTTACCTTTTTATTAAAGTATTGTGTGTGGGAAGTGTAGAACAGTGAGTCAATGTGAATATTTCAGCAACACCGATTTCTCGGGGCAACGCAAGACGGCAAATTTCATCCTGTCTACGGAGGGCCGACCAAAAACTCTACCGAAAAACACCAGCTTAGAAAAATATGATAAGTTGTTCTTTACAGTTTTCGTTACCACGCACATATACTTAATCCTTGTCGAGCGATTTCTTTTTATGCGCCTTTGGCGCTCATCAGCCACCCACCTCTAATAACCATGTCAAAGCCTGGCTCACATGACTGCCTCTTCGGGTGGGCGGGCATGCCTACACTCGGCCTGTGGCATGTCCTCACTCTGCCTGATCAATAGCGAACAATCCGTACAAATGTGGCCATACCCGCAAACCACCTAATGCAGAGCGCTTGCACTTCCTTCAGGCACCCAATCACTGCTAATGCTAACAGTCAGCCTACTGTATCAGATTTGGTGGATTCCACGTGGTGCAGTAGGCTGGGCTGGTAACTTGACCCAACTGTGATTAAACTCACGGCTGCCGGTGGGACCCCTAGCGCAGGTGGCTGGGGCCTCAGCTGTACCCAAACCCTTCGTTTACCTGTTCGAATCCCACCGAGGTCGTCGTGTTTTTCACAGTTGGGTCAAAATAAAAGTCTGGTACATTCATGTGTTATTTTAGGCTTGATCACTCACGCAAGGCTTAGTTTGTAGGATGCGTCATGCTCTCACAGGCCATTCAAACCAGCCGAGTTAGTAACCAA
>CACRXP010000509.1:444771-454999 GCA_902702965.1 Spirometra erinaceieuropaei
TGGGAGAATCTGAAAATGCCTACCTGCTGGTCAACAAACGTCTGAATGTTTATTGCGCAAAGATCTTTGTTGTCGGGTACCAAGTCAACTTCTGTGTCCGGGCGTTCGGAAGAGAGGGTAATGGTGAGGTCCTAAATATCAAGCAATTATGCTTTTTCGGATGTAAACGATTAAAACTATCATCTGGAAACAAGTATGCTGTTGAAAAATCGGGAGACCTGGGTTGCCACCTTATACGAGTAATCCGGTTCAGTTTTACAAGGATCGAATCATTTTATTCCCATACCTTATCTTTACAAGGTTCGGTGGTCATCGCTCGAACCCATTTACTCAGTGTTCCATCCGCTCAACTATTCGCTAATAGAGTCTTTTAGGTAGCATGCTTTTATAATTTGCATATTCGGCTCCAGTACCTCCGAGGTGTCAGTGTAGTGCTATAACAACTCCTAAGATCTGCAAAAGTTTGGTAGTTCTGAATTTTCTCATCCTGTCCACCTAAAGCACCGCCTTTAGTTCAACCGCCAAAATGTGTGTTGTCTTCCAATCACAAGTTATTTGTGCTCCTAAATTCCTCTTTTCTGGTCAAGAATTGCTTTATTTCTTAATGCGATGAAGCTTTTCAAACTTAATATGTACGGTCAGACAATCTCATAGTGATTTCCAGCTACAGTTCAGCAAAGAAGGTACTAAGCAAACACTGACATGAAATATGCTTTTTCTGGTTCCCAAGTACTCCACTGGAATTATGCTACAATTAAAAAGATGAACTTTCTCAAGTCCTAATTTATCTGCCCCCTCAAAACTTTAGGCCCAAATGGTAACATCCTTCGACAAGCATTTGATTGATACATGGAAGCTGTATTTTATTCCTGACGCACCCTCGCTCTCAAAGCACTAGGGCGAATACTTAAGGGATTGTTGGATGGATAAGCGCTTGGATTTTCTTGCGGCAGTGATGATCGGCCCCACGTTTGAGTATTTCTGGAGCAACTGATGTGACGCCATTATCCTGCAAAATACACGTATGTACTAGAATATTTACAAGGCAGAGTTGTGAATTTTCACCACCAAAACCGACCTCACACCAAGAACCCATTTCAAGGAACACGTTTCATTATTTCAACCCAATCATTTAAACCATGGGGGAGTCAAAAAAATGTTATTATTTGAGGAAAACGCGAAATTCCGCCACAACTTCAAGGATTTTGGTTCAAAAAGACTTTTTGACAGTGTGACCATATACGACTTTGTAATAAACCTTCATATTTGAGGAAATTGTCCCGCTCCTCGGCAAAGGACATCAATGCACCGAATCTCTGTTGATACTGCTCTCGCAATTTCGAACGCCAATTGAAGGCTTCCTGCCTATAGGATTCGAAAATCCAAGACGACAAAGTGGAAATCATATTTTGTTACTGTAGACTAGAGGAAGAAACAGTTTATTGGCGAACGTGATATGGTGGAGAGCAAAGTAGTCCATATTTAATGGAAGGTGTTTCAGTAGGACAGTGTGTTCCGTTTTAAAAACAGTCGAATTTTCAGACCGAAGATGTTGTAGGCGTTCAAAGTTAGTAGGCCTAGCAATAACTTCATAAAATCCAGGCAATAACACCGTCAAATAACTGCCACATTGGGTAAGGTCACATGTTTAAAAAGAATATTGCAATTGAACTCGATTGCCTCCATGAAAAAAAATAAAGTTCTAAAACTGCAATTCTCGTAAAGGAACAAACGGTGGATATGTTAAAATAAACATTCTGATTTACGAAGTTGCGTGAGATTGACATTCACCAATCTGTCCAAATTTCAGGACGAAATTCGGCACTTGCGTTTAGTCGCGAAATTGCGGGTTCGTGTCCAGTGCTGGGTGTGGCATGAGGACTAGCAATCGACAAGAGATAAATGGCATAAACAAAGACTATAAGCAGACATTCCAGTGGCCAGCAAGTTTTCTTGATTATCATGATCTTTGTTTTGGGTTCTTTTTTGGACAGCTGAGTTCAGCAGAAATGTGCGATAACTAAATCGAAGGACAATGTTGCGAATTTGGGCCTGCACCCTGAAATTCCTCCTTAGGTCAGTACAATTGTGCGGGTTTGTTTCACGACAGAAAAGTACTGAACGGTAGTAAGACTGCTCATACTGATTGCAGCAAACATGAGACTCTCAAATAGGGTAACAAAAGAGAAGAAAGAGGACGCTGGGACAGCTTTGTTTGCATCTGAATTTTCGGGTGGCACGCGAGGTCCTTCATCAGCAGGATATGAAGCGCCCGCCTCGCAGCCGGCTCTGTAAACTAGGCTATGGGTGGGGGTTGTTGTGCGTGTTTGCGTCCCTGCGCCTTCATGGAATTGTTTGATTCGCTGCCTGTGCCCAAACGAATGGTCGCGAAACGGGGTTCTAGGGGCGTCCACTTGTGACTCCACGTGAAGGTCGTAGTAGATCTCTCGCTAGCTTGCAGGTGTTGACTACGCCTACCGTCCACTAACTGACACCCAACTCACACATGTGGCTCTCGGAAGTCAGCCTCTGTCAAGCGGCCACCCCCCGGTAACCGCCTCGACCGTGCGAGCTAAGCCAGGTAAGGGCATCCGTGCGTGTATCTCCACACACACGGTGATTCTGCTCCTCCCACCGTCGCTGACCGTACGAACCACCGCATCGCCATCTGCAGGATGAGGTTCCGTCCGCAACCCTCCAGGAGTCCACGTGGTTAGTGACCCCCCAGGCAAGCTGAATACCGCTTAGTTGTCTGTGCCCGCTCACACTTGCATTTCAGCACTGAGCAAGCCGCTAACCAAGTGGCTGGAAGATCTGTCCCATTCTACTCCTGCGCATCTTTCTCCAATTTTCTCCTCCACCATTCACTCCCTCTACTTTCTACCCTCTTACCCTTTCCCCCCAGGCGAAAGTCCTACGGCGAAGTCCACATGCAATCAGGGAGGCGACCTAAGCCATTGGTCGTTCGTTCACCAGACCTCGTGACCCATAGAACAGAGCAGTATCCGTCTGGTGCGACAAAGCAGCACTGCCTTACCCCGAGAGGCGCAGGGGGCTATAAAATGTGCCCTAAACAAAGCTGGGTTCATGAAATATGCGCACAGACCGTGGCTCGCAGACTGATAGACATGCGGTCGAAAAAAACAGGACACAATACTCTCTCTCATCCACCTCCTCCCCGCTGCTCCGCCCCACGGGCAGCTAGGGTGAGTCCGCCCATTCTGGCAGCCTGGAGTGTTCTCTCCGTTTTAAACAATCCTGGGAGCAACCGACCTGAAAGAAAGACTGCGCTAGTGGTTCGGAAACTGACGCGCTACAAGGTAGACATCTCTGCACTCCGCGAGACCCTGTTCTTCGAACAAGGCCAACTGGATAAAGTGGGTGTCGGCTACACCTTATTCTCGAGCGACTGTCCCAGGGCAGAGCGAATGGACGCAGGCGCCGCCTTTACCTCCCGCAACGACTTTCCTGTCTGCTGCAGGGCATCAACGATCGCCTGATGAGTCAGCGTCTGCCTCTTCGGGGATCCTAATTCGTCACCATCATTAGCGCTTACGTCCCAACAATGGCCGGTTTAGACGACGCGAAGTCCAAGTTATACGAAGACCTGTATGCCCTTCTGGCGTTTGTGCCGAAAGAGGACATGCTGGTTGTCCTTTGTGACTTCAACGCGCGAGGGACAGACTGTACTGGAAGGAGGGGAGTGCTGCGTCCTCACGGTCTCGACGGTTTCGACGACAATGGCCTGCTCCTCCTACGAACTTGCGCAGAACACCAGCTCATCCTGACCAACACCTACTTCCGCCTCCTGATGCGAGAAAAGGCCACCTGGATGCACCCTCTGTCGCGACACTGTCACTTGCTGGACTATGTCCTCGTCCGGATGTGAGACCGGCGGGACGTGCTGGTGACAACGGCGATCCCGGGTGTCGAAAGCTGGGCTGACGGTCGCCTCGTAACCTCCAAAATGAGGATCCGCCTACAGCCTCGCAGGAGACCTCATAGCATACGCCTCTCAGGTAAGTTGAATACTTCTTGGTCGTCTTTTGTCTGCTAATCACCTCCATTTCAGCAACGAGCAAGCTCAACGTTAGCCAACATTCTAGTAACCGCTGCCGCCACCGACGACGAGGACGCCAACGAGGAGAACCGATAGTGCCAACTGAGTGACATAATTCAGTCAACCGATCTGGTTGTCCTCGGTCGCGCGCGCCGCCAACATCAAAACTGGTTTGTTGACAGTGACGCCGCCATCGGCATCCCTCCCGCCGAAAAGGACCGTCTGCACAAAGCCTACATCACCCGCTGTACCAACGACAACAAATTTACTTTCTCCCGTAGTTACGGCCTTGTGCATCAGCGGCTGCGGGAGATGTAGGACGCCTGGACGGCTCGGGAGAACGAGGAGATCCAAGGGTATGCGGATTTCTTCGCTGCGATCAAAGCTGTCTACGGTCCCACAGTCAAAGTAACTGCTTCTCTCCTCAGCGCCGACGGAATTACCCTATTCACTGAGAAGGCACAAATTCTGCAGCGATGGGCCGAGCACTTCAGGGGCATCCTCAAGCGCCCCTCCACAACCTACGATGTCGCCATCGGCCGTCTGCCTCAAGTAGAGACCAACACCAGCCTCGGTCTCCCGCCATCTTTCTACGAGACCATCAGCACCGCGCTGAAACTCTCCAAAGGGAAAGCGCCCGGATCGGATGCGATCCCTGCTGAGATTTACAAGCACGGTGGCCTCCAACTCATGGACCATCTGACAACGGTCTTTCGAGAGATGGGGCACCATACACAAGTCCCTCAGGATTTCAAAGACACCACAATTGTCCATCTCTACAAGTGGAAAGGGAACCGCCAACTCTGCGACAACCACATAGGCGTTTACCTGCTTATCATCGCTGGGAAGATCTTCTCTTGAATCCTTCTCAACAGCTACAGGAGAAATGTCAGTAGATGCTGATCCACCTCTACTCTGCCTTCTTGGATCTGACGAAAGCCTTTGATACGGCGAATCGCGAAGGACTGCTGAAAATCCTACAGATATTCAGCTGTCCCGTGCGATTCACTCAGATGGTGCGTCAATTCCACGATGGCATGTCGGTGAGCGTCACGGACAATGGAGTTGTGTCAGAGGCATTCGCAGAGACCAACGAAGCGAAGCGGGGCTTAGTCCTCGTGCCTACTCTCGTCAGTCTCATGTTCTCTGCCATACTAATGGACGCCTACCAAACCAACGGCTCGAGTCGCCTGCATGACGCACGGCCAACTCCTTAATCATCGGCGGATGCACTTTCAGTCGCGTGTATTTACAACTACCGACCATGAGCCTGTCTTCGCCGATGATTGCGATCTCGAAGTCACTGCATAAGGAGACATGCAAAGGAGCATGGGCCTCTTCGCGCTGCCTGCTACAACTTTGCCTGGTCATCAACACGGAGAAGACGGTGGTTATGCATCAACCGCCACCCGACGCTGCCTACGACGTACCCCAAATCAACGGGAACCGTGCCCAACTGCAAGCCGTGGACAACTTCACTTACCTGGACAGCACATTCTCTTGCAATACCAAAATCGACGATGAAGCGCCCCTCCGGATTTCGAAAGTCAGCTAAGCCTTCGGCCGTCTGCTAAACACAGTTTGGAATCGACACGATCTACACATCAGCACCAAACTGAAGATGTACAAAGCCGTCATCCTGTCGACGCTGTTGTATGGAGCGGACACTTAGACGGTGTCTGAGAAGCATGAGGGCAAACTCAATCACTTCTATCTTAGCTGTTTTCCACGGATACCGTAGCTGAGGTGGCAGGACCGGCTCGCAGGCACGGATGTATTGGGATGGACGGGAATCCTCAGCATCCACGCTATGCTGATACAACTGTAACTGCGCTGCAGCAGTCACCTGGTGCGCATGGATAACGAGCGGCTACCCAAACGGCTCCTCTACAGAGATGTCGCCACGGGTTCCCGCGGGCAAGGAGGCCACGTCCGACACACTGAAAACTACCTTGAAGCACCTGCAGATCAACCTAGCCATTTGGAGATATCTTGCTCGGGACTGGCCGACCTGGAGGAGGACAGTGAAAACAGGCGTATCAGTTGACGAAGCCAATCGCGTCATCGTCGCCAAAGTCAAACGCGAAGTTTACAAATCTCAATTGTCCACGTCTCGAAATACCAACGTTCAACCGTCTCCGACCTGCCCACGATGTAACCGGACGTCTCGGACACCCATCGGTCTTACTGGACATCTTCAGACCCAATGCGCCATTAACTCGACAATGTCTTCTTCCCCACTCTCGCCCTGCTGCAAACCCCGTGACGACCTCCACCCCTGTCACCGCCCCGCCGCCACCATCTGATATGCCCAAACCCCCTGCATCGGCCGCAGCGGCCAGAATTTCCATGTCTGTACGTACTCCCCCGCCCCCCCCCCCGATGGGACGACGTCCGGCGTCTCACCACACCACACCATCACGCCTGCGCCATCAGCACCCACAAATCCCAACACTGTCACCCATCACAAGCTCCCACATACCACCTACCACGCAAGTGGAAAGTGTGATTATCGGCTCCTTCTCCATGTGGCTCCTCTGCTACATGTGTGATCCGAGTCTGAGACTCCCACGGCGTGCCACGTGCCATGGCTTGGAAGGCTGCCGACTGACGCCTCACTTCAGTCCACGCAGTCTGCCCAGTTGTGCGTGTGTGCTTGTGTGGAGTGACGGACTGGTCGGCTGAGAGCCAGGCTGTCACGGCTCCGCCTTAACTGGTTTGTCACACTCTCACGCCTGTGGGGAGCACGTGCGTACTTAATGGGTAGTGGCTTTCAGTCGACGACCGTTTGGTTACTCAGCCTTGAAGGGTGATGGCCCAGGCAAATGCAGGGCTGTGTGTCACCCTCCTGGACCCCAAGGTTTGTGAGCGCCTGCTATGCCATGACAAGCTATCCATGTCCCTCACAGCCTGGTATGCGCTGGCAGTTCTCTGGCCCCTAGTTCCCTGTCGGTACATGCGCTGGCGCGCCCGCTAGATATGCAGGTCGTGAGCATGGCTGCCCCGCCATCCAATACCTTTCTAGCCAAAGTACTTAACCACTCGGTGAGCGCGCAGGTCGGTGAGCCAGATGTCGGAGCAATCATCACCCCAGCATCCAACACGGGTGGTGAGATTTCAGCAATTAACAACTTGCATGCCGATCGGACAACAATTCTCTATGAAGGGGAGAGCGGTTAATCAAAACAGGTATGCAGTAGCATAACGATTGTATCCCATAAATACTGCAACTTCCTTTACACGAATCACTCGTTCCTGTCACTCTCTCTCTCTCTCGCTCGGATGATGGGTTCGAGCGAGAATCCGAAACGCCAGGCGAATGAAGCTGTTGTCCCATCGATCTCCTCTATTTCTTACTAAGACCTTTTTGTTGTTTTTGTTGTTGTCACTTAAAATCCTGGTCAAGAGTTTGTTGTGAACCAGGACATGTGGTGATACACCTAGGAGCTGGCCCGGTCGTGCCAGCCACCCGCGCCCTCCACCACCTCTGGTCTTCTTACCTCCGTCTTGACACCGGGAAGGAGAGAGTGCGGAAGATGCTGTGCAAGTCCACTATCACCATAAAACAAGTCACGCGCAAGTCACCATGCCTGCTTCACCTTGCTGTGGAGCGCACGGTGGACATCCTCGGGAACGACGGTCGAACTGCTGTCGGTCGTGAGATGACTGCTGGTTCGAACACCAACCTGGGATACGCCCCGCAAGTGACCGTATAGGGTATCCCTGAAAATGTCTGCGAAGTTGTTTGGTTCTATCCTCTTGCTAGTTTGTGCGTTACAGTGCGTGTGGACTCACCGGTAAGACGTGTGTACGCAACTGTTTTGCAGTGGATGTTTGCTGTCAAAATGTAACGTCTGCATACTGCCTGTTAGCTTTCTGGGGACCGTGGCCGCCAGTGTCGACCATTGGGTTAGCGGTAGGCTAAGGGAACCGCCTATACATTTCCTCCTTCGTTATGGTTTGATCTGGGCTTTGGAGTACTCGATCTTCTCTGACTCGATGATGATGAAGGTGTCGGCTACACAAAATGTAAAAAGTTTGAGCTGGTGGAACTTGAACGCCTGTCCTTAGGAGTCTTGGGGCAAAACTTTAGAGGACAGTATGGAAATCGGAAAGCTTATTAGCGTACCTTTCATCCGCTCATATGTGATCCCGTTAAGGTTGAAGATAGTCATACAGCCATAATTTAAGCAGTTCTAGGCGACCCTAAATTGTAGGCTCGCAGTTGAAGTCCTCATAACAGTAATGCAGTATGCCGTTCATCCGCTCGACAGCTAGTGTTTGCGGTATGAGGTTAAAAAGGGAGCTAGTATGTAATAGAGACTGGTTCAGTTGTAACGCCTCTGAGGCATTCCATGAATTGTTCAAATAACTGGGCTGTTGTCAGTGAGCCCGAGGTCACAGGATTCGATTTGCAGAAAAGCCAGTCCTCAATACCCCATACCGGAGTGACTTTAACCAAGATGAGTGCCTGCTGATGGGAGCCAGTCTTGTTACTCCATAGCAGACCGTAGGATCGTTCAATTTTTGCCTCTGTGGGTGTCACCATGTAAAGCTCTGTGATGAGTGTAGTAACACATGGGCAGTTTTGTAGTCCAACAACGCAGGGAGAGAAAGAGGGGGAGGTGGTATGTCCTTGACTGGCGCTAATGTTACGGCGCCTGTTGGCATTGTTCGCACGGAGTGGTGTAGTGCCATCTGGCGGTGTCAGCGTGCGGCGTTATGACAGGGGGGGGTGTGAGGGGCGAATTAATAGGATTGTTTGCCGGAGGCTTACGCCTTCAGCAGCTATCGCTCTATATTTTTTTCCGGCTGTCATTACTCCGTGTGCCGGCGGATTAAAATTCTTGGCTTTCCGCCCTAGTTAGGGTAGGGACTTTAGTTAGCGGGTTGCCTCTGCGGACTGTCCGTTTGTCCTCGAGTATTCGTGAGCTGAATCGTCATGCCGTCTGGCCAATTTAACGGCAAGGCCAGACAGTCGCCCTCCCCTGACGTCCTCGTTATGCTCTAACTGAATGATGAACCTGGAACAGGGTGTATCAGAAAGAGACTAAAACAACCCGGACCCCCTATATGTTGGACTAATCACCAAATCCCGCGAAAACGCGACTGGATTAGAGAATCAGCTACCCCGTGAGAAGAATACAGGAACATCAGCATCTACGGGAGGAATTAGTAAGGCATAAGAAAATTTAGCAGCTACCACCTGTGTACGCGCCCACATGTGAAAAATACAGGAAAGAGCCGCCAGCAATGTGACACCCTCTGTCCCGTATAAGGAATGTGTCGGAAGTGTCAGTACGCATTGCCGTAGAGTTTGGTGTAGGTGTGCCCATCGCCTGCCAACTATAGTTCGTTACTGTGGCATGAAGGTGAAGAACCAATTAGACGCTGGTGAACAACTCGCTGTAGTTCATCGTTATCCATGTCGCCACTGTCCACGCCAGATGGCAGAACGACTCCGTTCACGAACATGTGAGCACAGACGGGCATGAGCGAGAGACGACCTAACGCTGGAGGGAGAGCACAAATCTGATTTCGCGGTTACGCGGAATAACGGCTCGGGCCGACAACACCAAGGGAACTGCTAGGGTCCTGGGCCTCCGACGGCAACTACATGCACAACTGTATATGCACGCCCCTCTGTTATCACGCCTTCCGTTGGCGTGGCCTAGTTTCCAGCCCCATTGCACCGTGTGAACATTGCCGATAGGCGATAGGTAGTGTACCTCCAGTGACAGACAGGGGCATAAGACCTCCCTTTCTCTCACCCCCCCCCCCGTTTTTGAATTAAAAAACTGCCCATGTGCTACTGTTCTTCCATGATCTCTGAAGATGAGTCCCTGTACGAGCCCGAAGGTCCAGACCGATGCAATTTTCGTTCTGCAGATTGCATGTCCTTCTACGCTGCGATATGAAACTAGGGCTCACATATTCGACCCGAGAGCTTGTGTTGGTCACCGACAACAGGTCAGCCTCAGAGTCAGTGCGGCGACAAACAGGGTGCAGCAGGCTTGCGCATTTGAGCCCACCCTCTTCAGCTGCACTTTCTCCGCCATGCTGGTGGGCGGACAGGGTGAGAAGCGGCCGGGAATCAATATCGACTACCGACCCGATAGATAACTACTCAGCATCCGACGCAAGAAGGTATCTACAAGAGCTTTCAAG
>CACRXP010000509.1:460130-479718 GCA_902702965.1 Spirometra erinaceieuropaei
TGGATGAAGGCATCTGCTCGGAAAGTCTCCTTCAGAGTGTCAATTTCACCAATCTTGAGAAAGACGACGCGGACTTCGACAACAACCTATGGAGGAAATTCCCTGGTCAACGTGGTTAAGCAAGCAGATCAAATAGTTTCACATAGTAAGTGCACATTATCCTTTTAAAATACAGACCTCGAAAGTATTTGAGAAACTGGCGGACGGAGGGGCTCTCTAACAAAATGATGCTACTAAATCGGGAATCATATTGTCCCTTCTTAAGTACTAATTTTTGGCAACGGTATAGAGAAGGACCCCATTTAACTGTCAGTAGACTGTGGATCATGTCATATGGGGTTTTATCCTAGCATACATTTGTAGGCTGTTGTAGAAACTATAGTGCCAACAGCGACTACTTCCACGACCTCACACCTTAACCCAAAATCTGTTATTTTGTGAAGTTTAATTTTTGCATATTGTTTAATTACTACTCTCATTTCCGTTGTCGTACAATAGCGTAGGATAAGACTTTCGGCATAAATCTAGGTAATTTTTGTGTTTTCTTTCATTTTGTGAGCTTACTGCCTAACGTGCTGCCCCACCCATAAAACTCCCGCTACCATAACTCACGTATGACACGATCAATATTTTACTGACAGTTACTTGGAGCCCTTCACTACACCGTTGCCTAATTTTTCAATGAAAAGTCCATGACGACTCGTATATCTCCTGAATACGGAACATATGTCTGGTTTTTTTCCATAGGTAACTGCAGCAGGATGAAAAGACCGCCACGCAATGGAACACCATGACAGGAACTACAAGCGATGTTTCCACATGCGTTCGCTAAAAATCAAGACCACATTCGAGGCCCAAAAATGTAACGGGAGGTAACTTTAAAATATGCAAGTTAACCTCGGACGAAGTCACTGCATGCATAGACATCTACGAGTTCAGCCGCGGTTGGAAAACCATTTACAGGTTATTGTTCTAGGAATCACCTGTTGAAGATCGGGATGTTCATGTAAGCCCTCTATCTGGGGATTTCTAAATCCTGGACGGTACGACGTCCACAAGCTGGGGCACTGTACTTCGGGGAAATAAATCTTGACAGGTTTGTCAAAAGTGAGAAAACATACAGTCGCAGTACCACCAAATGCCCTGCTTGCCTGTTTCATCTTCGTACCGGGGATAAAATGCTTCAAATACTATACTTCCCCGAACTTCAAATATGGTCGTGACTTCCATCGCCTTGAACAGTCCAAATACCAGTTGCACTACGGGGCTGTTCGTCCATCGGTCACCAAATCTGAACTCGTTCGTCAATTTGTCTGACCCGAAACCTTGACTCGTCAGCAAAGATCAACTTACGACACCGAGTAGAACCTCCTATAACCCAATTAAAATACGCCGTTTATGGTTTCAACTCAGCTGTGGAAAGTCAGACGGTATTTTAGCATTGGACTAATGTTGGGTTTAAGCGTCCCTGACAGTTGGGGTATATGCTTCGCATAAACTTTCATGCTACAAAACGGAAGAGGGCTAGAGTGATTTAAAAAACAGGCATATTAAAAGCAATGGAAAAAATGACCGTTCTATGATTGCAGATGTGTTGGTTAAAAATCGAGACCACATTGGCGGTAAGTTTGCAAGGGGCTGAGGCACTACGTGTACAAAGATTTCTCTCCAACTGACTCTAGCCCCCGTGGAGTTCTGCGATATGTACAAAAACAGCTAACTATTTCAACCATGTCGAACAAGTGATTCCGTGGTTGGTCGAAGTCTGAGCCAATGCGCGTAAATGATATTTCGCCATCCCCTCGGCACTGGCCGCGCTCGCTTCCAGTTGTACATCACTCGGAAGTCTGAAGACGAGCTGGGGAACCAGTTTCGAAAATCTACTAATAAAGTTCTTACTAGTCCTAAAGAACCTGCCATCTTCAAATTATATTTCTTGGGGTGCCTGCCTTCCAATACATACATATATATACTTTTTCACCAAACGAACAATAAGCAGCGGACTGGAGCGTTTAGACAAAACAAGAAGGAAATGCATGTGCGCATAGTACGATTGGAACCGAAGGAAACAGAGGAATGTCCAAACGTTATCAACACTTTTAATTTCTATGAAATTCACCTTACTCAAGAAAAGACGTTTTCTGAGATCTCAGAAACGGAGTTCTTCGTAACCTAGGCCTTAATGACGGCGAAGATTCATCCTTCACAGACAGACAGTTATGAAAATGAGCAATATGAGGGGTAGACGAACATGGCCCTCAGGAATTTACGAAGCGCTTTGACTGGCTGATTGAACGTCTATTCTAATTACCACTATGATGAACACGGCTCCTTAACTCAATTTTTCGGCACTAGACTCGCCATCTTAATTTCTTCTGAAGTTTGCTATCCCTCTGTCAACACTAATGTTATCTCAGATTAAAGGGCATTATTTACTGGGCCCAATTTTTCATATAATGCAACAGGCTCCTCATGGGTCCTGATTTCTTTTTAAAAGAAACATAACAAAAGGCCGGTTTTATGAAAACGGCAGAAACAGAGAGCTCGTTTAATACTTAGTTGTAGTAGCTTCTTCCGACCCTTTTCTAACTGCCTGTTTCAGACTCTTTTCGTAAGCAATGCTTTTAACGGACTTTTAACAAAGCTTAATGATTAATTTATTCCTCTGCATTAGCGTGTTTGGTCAAAAGTGTTGCAGTGGTACTGCTGGTCATATCTTTCTGCTGCTGTTGTAGCTGGGGATAGCGGTGGTGTTACCGCGGTCTATTTTATGGTTTTTATTGTTAATTCCTGCAAGGGAGAGACGTCCTTAACAGCAAAACCCCCGGAAAGTTAGCAGACCACCAAATAACATGAACCAACCAGACCGCCATCCAGATGCCAGCACACGCGTCCTACACACAGGTTCATCATCTCCCCCAAACCTCAAGCGATTTCAGACACATGCATCAGAAAAGACGCATGTACACCGGTAAACCTCCTTCGTTGGAAGGTCCGATTTCTAAAACCCATGGTAAAATGTGGTTATGTAGCCCCACCTGATGGACACAATACTGCCAGGATTAGGGTTAGCGGTTAGGGTTAGGGGTTAGGAGTTAAAGTAATTATTGCTCAACCACTCAAAGTACAACCGTGCATTCCCAATAGCTTTTCTTTTGCATACAACTACTTGACCTCGTTGCCTGTGAGTTCCCTGGTCCCATCTGTGAAAACCCCTATTACCACCGGTCTCGTATTGCAGGTGGTTGGGGTCTGTTTACTTCAGGTGGGGCCACATAACCACATCTGACCAAACCTATTTGCCTGGACTGTTGGCAGTATGGGGGCGACAAAAGACTGAAAAGCATTTTTATTGGTCTTTATTCGTTTTACGGGCCAGTTTTATGTATTGCAGGAAGGGCGTTGACTGGTCGGATCACGAGACTTGATCGTCCTGCTGTGCTTTATGGCTCAACCTAGGGCACTCGTATGCGGCATAGCGACCAGTATTAACACAAGAAGTGATGCCGGCAAAGAGAAGGGAGACCGGGATATTCATTTCTGACCTATTGGTTGTCCCCAGCCAGTCGTACCAAGCTCTCAGCTCTGGATGACCTGGGATCTGAAACTGGGTTCGGTAGTGATAAGCCGAACACCCTACCAACATGCCCCCTCCAGCATGTATTACTAGTCGCTATGCGTTTGCCCCAGGGCCACAAGACACAACAGGACGGGAACGGCCCGTAACCTGATCGGTTAATATTCCTGAACACAACCGACAGGACAAAGAGCCTATGGTTCAGGAGTAGAACGTCAGACCTAACGCTTAATAACCGGAGAATTCGGGTTCGAATTCCAGATCATTGAAACGCGAAGTTGAGTGTGACTGGCTGACGACGGCTGATAAGTCAGAAATGGCCATCTCAATCGCCCTTATCATTTTCGGTACTCCTTCCTGTATTTTTATTCATATTCAAATTCTAGTTATATTTCTAAGGAATAAATTGAAACGCAGGCGCCATAAGAAATTTAGTTTGAGTGCAGTAGGTTCTTTGAGAAAAGACAGAACTTCATTGGTTAGTTTTCGACGTGAGTTCGCCGGTTCGTCGTCAGAATTGAGTAAATGTACAAAAAACCGTTAACATTTCAAACGTACTCAAAAACAATACTTCTCCAACGTGTCTGTCAGCAATCGTCCGCCGCATACGCTATTGTATATCGAAGGGTCCCCGCCTCCGCCATTTTTCACTGAGAATTTTGTACATGGCGTATAATTCTATATGCATGACTCACCTGTATGCATGGCTACAGGCAATTCTCAGCATTTTTGGTAGGGGGGACGTCGACGATGCGAGTCTTGTCCCATGTAAAAGTGTTCCCAATATCTACTGTATGTATGGTCATTTAAGATCTATGTTCTCGCCTCTTACCAGCTATCTGATGTTCGTGAATGCGCGTGTAGGTAGACTTACCAGCCTGGCCACAATATACAGCGTCGTATGCTTCGCATGGGATCTTGTAGATGACGGACGCGGACGCTTTCCAACAGAAACGCCAAATAAATATTGATTGTAGAGTACGTTTGAAGTGTTGACTGTTTTTTGGACATTAACTCAAGCTTAACGACGACCCGGGGGGCCAACATCGAAAATTTAACAAAAAGTTCTTACTTTTCCCAAAGAACATGGTGCCTTCAAACTATATTTCTGTATGGGGCCGCAGGTAGTAGTTGAGTTATCAGACCGAGAATCACAACTAGACAGTGGGAACAAATTAGATGAACAAGGTCAGGACGTGGGGGCGAAAGGCTTATCAGAACCTGCCATACCCTCAACTCTCCTAACATCATCAGTGAAGGCTACCTAAGTTCGAAGGGGGCCTGGATACAGCTGTGAGCTGACAGCTCTTTGCTAGTCCTGAAGGGAGGAGATAAATGGGAAATTATGCCAGAACCACCAGTACCTTCTGGTCGGCCTCTTTTTGTCTCAAGGCAACGATAGGTTGCAAGACACCCAAGTAGATGGCAACTCCAAAAATATACCCTAAAATTCAGTGTAACTGTAAACATTACTTATTTGAAATTTCCTTCCCTTCCTAACTAGATGTAAACTTGCCAACGGCGCTTTATTCAAAGTCCGTTATTTTTGGAAAATTGCTTTTCGTCCATTTTTTATTTATCACGCTCACTTTCCTTGCCAAATAACAGCGTACGATAGGACTTTCAACAGAAATTTATCTGAGCTACGGGGCCCCGCCGGACGACGCGAGTTTTATCACACTTGGGTCAAGTTACCCGCCCAACCTACTGCAACGTCTGGAATCCACCAAATCTGATACAGTAAGTTGACTGCCCAAGCAGGATTTCCTAAGTAATTCACCCAGAATCCACCAGATGACTACTAGGCTCACGTAATTCATTGGTATTTTGGCAGATTTTGAATAATTCATATTGACCCGTTGGCTGTACTAAGCCTTCCCCCTTATTGCGTGGGTTCGAATCCCACCGAGGCGCCGAGTTTTTCACAGTTGGGTCAATATGAATTATTCAAAATCTGCCAAAATATCAAAGAAATTCATCTATTTTCCGTGTCTTCTTGCTTTCCATCCTGTTTTCCCCACCTGTAAAATTTCCTCTACCAACATTCAACGTGAGGCACGGTCCACATGCTATCTCAAGTTGGTTGTGGGTCCCAAAACCTATCGTTGCCTGTCTCAATCAAGCGACGACTACGGTGCACAATCGAAAGGTAGTATGCCGCCTCTAAATTGCTGTTCATAAGCACCACAAAGGCCATCCCAGTTAGACCAGCTAAAGAAATTTTGCCAATGCACAACACGTCAAACTGTATCTATGAGTTTACATGTAGTTGCGGATGCAAGTACATTGGGCGCACGCAAAGGCAGTTGGCAGCTCGGTCAGCTGAACACATGCCGAAGTGGTTGCTTAAGGCAGAAAATAAGGTACCCAGGAGCTCAAACACAAAGCACCTAGTGGACACGGGCCATACGGTGGACCCTATGGTTGCATTCAAGGTCTTGTTTCGGGTGACAACCGGGCGTCTCTTGCGCTTTGCAGAAGCCGCTGCAATACGGAGGAGGAAACCAGAACTCTGTTAGCAGCTGGACCACGTGATAAACCTGGCACTACCATGGTAGGGATCGATTACGGACAAAACCCTGTTCCCATATACGCTCTCTCGTTTCGTCCCCATCCCCCCCCCCCCCTCGGCATGGCTGAATGCTGCCCGCGCAGTGCGCTCTAAATCACGCCGGGCAAGTTCTCACTGTAGTCCTAACTCTCATACTTTGATGACTTCTCTCCCCGTCCCCCCCCCTCGCCATATGCACCCGCATACTAGACCCAGGCTTCAAGTTACCTATCAAGTTTTATCTTTCTAGGTCGATCGTTGATTGAACAGTTTGCCTTGTCAAATAACTATGCAATGACCTTACGCAGCTGAATAAGAGGTCCCGAAATTTATGACGTCAGTAAATACTGCATGCTTTGTCGCCTTTGCCTTATTCAAATTTATTCCGGGAAAACATTGCTTCAATAAATTGTTTGTTTGAAGGAGGTGTACATCCCAAAAAATGGCAACTTAACTGACGACAGGCCGTTTCGTGACTGCACGTCAACCTCAAAGCTGTCCACGCAATCGATAGGCAGAAGAGAAAATTAGAATCCATTGTGCAATGGCAAAAGTCTGAGGCAAGTACATCTTTTTCTAGCAATTATATAGCTATGGAATCCAAGGCCACACGACATACAGACAGCTCCGTGGCAAAGAGGAAAATAGGTACAAAGACAAGCCAGATAAGGTACTGCCTAATGTTTACGTGGCCTTTTAGATGTTTCTAACGCCGAGTTGATCTGGGATAAAGTTCGAGACATTATTGTCCTGTGCACGAATGTAAACCTATTTATCATTGACAGGGCATTTTTACAAGTCAGCACGAGGTTACGCAAAAATTTCTTGGAAAGCCTCATAATAAACGGTCGATTCGGGAAGATATGGTCCGCTGGAAGATACCCCGCGGTCTCTAGGCAGCACAGGTGTGGCCTTAAGTGCAATAACTTTTCTGAGGGCGCTGATTGGCAGTTCAGGCAAATCACATAAAGATGAGTCGTTATACGACTCGACAAAATACATTATGAGGGCAAACCGTCGCCTCAGTCAACAGCCTGACCATCTTCGACAACAAATATGAAAATGACATTTTCATTCACCTTATCAGCTTTTCTTGACAGCCTATCGTTTCCCTTAAACGATTTGTCTCCTGATAAGCCAAGCACCGTAGGAGCCAAGTCAACCGAATACGGGTGATAACCCTGGAGGCTCCTTCGATGATGGTGACCCCGATGACCTAGGACCGACATACGATGATTATCCCAAGAAACGTTATTTCTTGTAGGTAGACCTTGGTATTCTTGCGGTTGAATTCGCACTGCTTGATCACGATTTGAACTCGAACCTCGTAGGGGTCCTGAATGAACCCCTTCCACCGTGCTAGAAGTTGTCTGGGGCTTCAAAACCTGCCGACGACCATGCCGCTGCTGGTGAACCTTGTGAGTAGTAATAATCCGACGCAGGGCTTCCAGAGTCTGTGTTAGTTTATCGTTCTGGTTATCAAGGAAGAAACTGGAATTGGCGTGCGCCCTCTCGGTATAATCGTTGTCGTAGTCGCTGACTGAACCGTTGTCACAGGCGTCATGGGTCGCCGTATTCGCTGACGGATGACGATTTGGCAGAAGGTTCTGAAGGAAGAGTTTGTTGAAATTGATTGCCATGTTCTCTTCTTAGTTCTGAATATGCACCGTTTTCCTTAAAACCACAGCATGCACCGCCTTTCGGTTAGGCGTGCCAGCGGTCTGCAATCCTTCTGACTCACTTTCCTCTAGCAGGGAAGAACGGCTTCTCGTGATATATAATGAGGGCGAATCAGAGAGACATAAAATATCCAAGGCTTCCAGCGTGCCTCTCCTGTACTCGTTCCCTTGTTTGATCTTCCCAACTGGTACTAGCTACACATGTGTGTTGACGGTCCGGCGAGACGCTTACCACTTGCCACGACTCACCGTAACGCGCGTGCACGGTGCTCGCATGCTGGAGTTGGTCCGTGCACCCTCGCGCGCGCACTCACTCTTCTGTCCCCTTCCTTGCCACTCCTCCCCCCGCCCGAGCCAAGTCATTCGGACGCGAGACCGCTGTTTGACCGAGAGAGCGAGAGAGGACAGATTGGCCAGTGCAGCGTAATAGTTCACGATCGATTGGTTTTCGATTCAACCAGTGAATGCATTTTCACCCCACCACCTCGCTCACCCTATGCTTTGGTTGTCCCGACCCGCCCAACCGCCTGCGAGTTTTCCTGTGTCGTCGACTCTTGCAGTCATGTGCTCAGGCAAGCCGGTTAGTGGATGTGTTGTTAAGGCATTTTCTCAAGTCAGCTTAAAGGAGGCGATTAGGCCAGTCACAACTAGGCAAGCAGTTGCCCTCTTCCCTCTCTGATGGTCGAATCGCCCCTTCCTCTGCTAATCGGCCGCAGTAGAGACAGTAACTTTCCGAGTTTTCTCGTAGGGTAAGCCAAAAGTCCTGCCTTGAAAGTAATGCATGATTACCTCTTTTACGACAAATGATGCCTCATGAGGTTACAGGGACAATAGGAGCAGCGCTTACCAAAGTAAGCTTACAGTTTACCGATAAGTAGTATCAGAAACATGTGCATCCTCCCCTACTACTATGCAAGAAAGTCTAGGGTGGGCAACATGGATCCGAACCAGTCTGTTAATGTAAACATTTTCGCTAGTGGGCTTCCACGCTAGAGGCATGGGTGCACGAGGTGCAGTGAGCAGGGACCCACGTTGTACTTGTACAGTCTTACCATACTCATCGACGCTTCTGGATGAACATTGCGCAACCCTACACTGACGCGTATAGCCTGTCACACGTACACTGCCGGTAAGTACTATACACGAAGATGTAGCATAGGCGACGCCAACTTGACCTGTCATTGTAGGCACGAATTCAGGAGTAGACGGTACACTGGTAGTCACCACCAAACGTCTCAATAAATCTTTTTTGATACCTTTGCCCAACGAGGCCGTGTTCAGCACGGCAGCCACACCTTGATAGCCGTCCTTGACCGGCGAGCTAAACCAGATGAGGGTCTCCAGTGTGTGCGTGTCTTCACACCCGATAGTCCCCGAATAAATCCCCAAGCTCTCGCTCTCTCTGCGCCAAACAAAAAGGTTCTGCTAGGAGAGTCACGTTCAATGCCGTAGACGGCTGAGGAAAACCTGAGTCGTTATCTCACTAGACAAAAGTCGCTTCCCATAGTGGTATTCGACGCCCTGACGTCCGTCAGTAAAACACGCCGTCGCAAGGCTGACCGTGAATTATGGATATAAGAAATGCGATCGAAAAACTGCAAAAAACAAAAACTTTTGCCCCTATCTCCGTACCTCCTCACAGGCTGCCAATGACACTGATCGATCCGGCGGCCTGGAATCCTCGTTCCCTTCTAGACAATCTGACAGCAAACTGTACGGAAAGAAGAACCGCTCTGGTCATCTGTGGATAGGATCATTACAAAGTGGACATTATAGCTCCTAATGAGACCGGCTTCTCCGAATAGGGCTTACTGGAGAGGTTGGGTGCCGGATACACATTATTCTGAAACAGACGTCCGAGAGCAGAGCAACGACAAGCCGGAGTCCCCTTCGCCGTCAAGAACGGTGTCGTGAAATGACTGCTCTGCCTGCTGCCGGGAGTCAATGACCATCACATGACCAGGACGCTGGTAGTCCGCGGGAATGAGTGCATATGGCTCCTCAAGGACCAATTCAAATGATACGAAAACCAGGTCCTACGGTGACTCGCATGTCCTCCTAGCAAATGTTCCGAAGGCGGACAGCCTCCATCTGCTTGGGGGGCCTTAATGACCGCGTCAACACAGACCATGCAGTCTGGGAGGGAGGGCTCCGTTGCTGTGAATCGACAACTGCAACGGCAGTGACCTTCTGCCACGGGTCTGTGCGGAACACAAGCCTCCCCTGCGCAACACCTTCCTCCGTCTTCCGATGCTGGGGGACAGATGTGCATGTACTGTCGCTTGCGTCACCGAGATCTGCTGGGCTACGTCCTAATTCGAAGGCGTGACCAGCGTAACGTGCTCATGACGATGGTGCTGTGCGGTGCCGACTGCTGGACGTACCAACGGTTTGTAGTCTCCAAGATAAGGCTCTAACTGCAACCGCGCAGGCGACCGCAAGATAATTGAACATCAGATAAGTGAGATACCGTATTTCTTGATACGACTGGGCGTCGACCGAATTTTACCAACTGCGTGAACTTCAAACTGGATGAAATGCAGACTCTGGAGGTGCATGCAGAAACCCAGTGGGATGGAGCTGCGGAATGCCAGCCGTGCCACCGCGATGTAAACCCTCGGCCGCGCACGTCATCAGCACCAGAAGTGGTTTGGTGATAATGGCAAAGTAATCTGCATCCACCTTTCCGAGAAACAGAATCTACACGCTATCTGCACTATGGACAGCAGCAATGCCGCCCACCAGCCAATCAGTATCGGGGGAGATGTAGAACGACTGACTGACTGACTGGCAAAGCAGGAGCGATCCAGGGATGTACTGGCCGTAATGAGGTAAAGAATTTCTTCGTTACCATCAAAGCAGTCTACGGTCTACAAGCCAAGGGGACCGTACCACTGCAGAACCAGGATGGGGTAATCCTCTTGATGAAGTCACGTATTCAACATGGTTGGCTCGAGCACTTGCAAGGCGGCTTCAATCATCCTTTCACAAACGGTGACGATGCTATCAACAGACTTCCTCAAGTGGACATCAACAACGACCTCGATCGCCCACTTTCTGCCCTTGAGTCAATCAGTACAATGTAACAGCCCGCCAGTTGGCGATCACAGTGGGCGTATGCAATTACTGTCAAAGCTGACAAGTATGACGGCCCACAACTGGTGAAAGAGCTTACCTCGCTGCTCCAGCAGACGGGGCGAGGGCGTCACCATTATACGCATCTACAAAGGTAAGGAAACCCGGCAATTTTACGGTAAGACCAGAGACATTTATCTTTTCAACACCGCAGGAAATATCTTCGCCCGGGTTTTACGCAGGTGCATGAGTGTGCATCTGAAGCAGCGACTTCTTCCAAAAATGCAGTGTGGATTCCACAGACATCGCAGCACCATAGAAATGATCTTCGCGGCTCATTGACTGCAGGAAAAGTGCTGGGAATTGAGGTCCACCCTCCCCACCGCCTTCGTATCTATGGCCCAGGCCCTTAAACAACGAATTGCAATAGACTCTGGAGAATCAGGCAGAGTTTGAGATGTCTGAGAGTTCCACTCAAACGGTAAGACAACCTACGGCCGGGATTATGGGTGGCATCACGGATAACAGTGCAATTTGTGAAGTATTCGCAAGAACCAGTGGGGTACTCATAGCCACCTGATTCAGTCTCCTGTACTTTACAGTGCTGTTGGACTTCTACAGTGGAGAGCGACCGAGTATCAACATCAACTAGCGAATAGGCGGAAAAGCATCCGACATCCGTCGCCCACAACCATCTTCAATGGTATCTAAGCGCAGCGTTTACAACCTACTTTTCGCGAACGACTGCGGTTAAACACCAGAACTGAAGCTGTCATCTAACGGAAAGTGAACTTCTTTGCTGCCGCTCGCTCCAAATTCGGACTGACCATCAGCACGTAAAAACGGTGGTCCTGCACGAACCGGCGCCAAATGTTGGCTACACCAAGCTGCGTATCGGTATCAGTGAAATTTAGCCCACACCAGAGGAAAAATTGGCGTACTTTGGAGGTAAGCTTTCAATAAGCATCAAAATCGACAACGAAGCCGCTAGCCGGGTTTCCAAAGACAGCCGGACCCTCGACCGCCTAAATAACTCATTCTAGAACCTTCGCGGCATCCTCCTCAACACAAGACTGAGGATATACAGGGCCGTTATCCTGACAGTGCCCTTGTACGGGGCGGAGTTTGGGATTATCTATGAAGGCCAAGCAAGGAGCCTCAGTCAGTTTCGCTCTAACAGCCTCCGAAGACTACTAAAGGTGAGGTGACAAGAAAGGATCCCAGAGCGAACCAGCGTGATGGTGCAGCCGCGCCATGAGGATGGACAAGAGGCGTCTGCCTAAGCGGCTATTCTGCGGCGACGTTGCCACGGGTTGTCTCAGACAAGGCGAGCAAGATCGTCGCTACAAGGACACCCTGAAGGCCTCAGTCAGGCACACGCAAATTGACGCTCAGTCCTAGGTGGGCCTCACTCAAGATCGACAGGCAAATCACACTGCCGTAAAGACGGGGATAACCATTGTTGAGGTCAACCGAATAGTTGATGAAAGGGCAAAAAACGACACCCAAAGGATTCAACTGTTACGGACAACTGACGCTAGCACCCAAAACATTGCCATCGCGTCCACGCTGTCAAGGGACTTTCACGGCACGGATCGACTTTATTGGGAAGCTGTGGACCGAGTTCAATGTTAATACAACCAACTCGCCTCTAGTCTGACTTTACAGCCCCCCAGTCGCAACCAATCGCAACATCAATGGGAACACTCTTGTCGATTTGCAAACCACTACCTTCACTGTCCCTACTACCAACTATGTGAACTCAATTACAACCTGTCGTCAATGCAACCACGCTTCCTCATCACGCATAAATCAGGTCGGTCACTTGCGAATCCATGGCACAGAGACCAGCGAGCCTGGCCGACATGCACCCGTCACACACGCCTCACCTGCTTACAAGGCCCCAGGACGTTTAGGCATTGCATGGATCTAACTGGTCATATGCGTATTCACTGCAGCGGAATCCACCGCAATGGCATCATAACAAACCCACCTACTGCGTTTGAAGACTCTCTGCCACTGTCAACATCTTAATAACTGCTGCCAACGCTATATTCGCAGCTCATCAACCACAGTCCCACCCTGTCCTTACTGCAACCGCCCATTCGCAGCACACTTGGGCTTTCGGATTCTCTGACTGTTCACTTCTACACCCCGCAGATCACCCTCTTTATCGTGCTTACTCACAGTGCATCACGACGTAGCTCCTGCCGCTTCAATAACGTGTTGATACAGCCGTGAGCTTCCGGGTGCAGCTGTTGACTTCTTCACGAAATTACTACATTCTGTGGTTTTCTGCGCACAAGTGCATGTGTACATATTGCTAACTATAAGCAATCAGACACATATGAATCTACCACAGTGCCGCAGAAGCCGGGGCCTGGAAGGTTGCCAGCTGGCGGGATAATCCTGTCTGCCTTTCAGGACGGGAAGTCAGGCTGCAATGGCTCCTACTTAACGCGGTCATTACACCACTGTCACTCGGCCTAGATCCGAGCCGCCACACCCTTCACTTTTCTTGTTGTGTGAAAGCCTGGTCATTGGTGCGTGGACCAGGGGGTGTAGTGGCACGTCTAAATGTGGGTTTTCGCCGTGCCACCCACCTGCGCCATCTCCCGCCTCCGATCTTCCTGACTCTGTTTTGACACCGGACCCACGTGGGGGGAGAAGGTGGGGATGCGATAGATACAGCGCAAGACCACAATCAACATAAACTAATGCACGCGCAAGTCACCGCCCCTGCTCAGACCATGTCGTGGAGCACACGGTGGACATCGTCAGAATGGACGCTCCTCCTCTCGATTTAGGAGACGCCGCACTGAAGAACTCCTCCAGACCTACACTGCTGATGTGCCAGCCGACGCTTTGATCCAACTGCTCTATTTTTTTCTAGAAATCGACCATTCCTTCGCCAAACAATGCCATCGGCGACTGCAAGACCCTCCTATGGGTTCGCCTATATCTGGCTTTCTGGTGGAAGCCATAATGCACAAATTAGAATCTATGGCCCGTCCTCAGATTAAATAAAAAATATGGCTGCGTTCTGTAGATGACACATTTTCTATTGACAAGAGACGTCTGTTGGATCAACTACACGAATCTTAAATCCATATTTCCGGGAATCATGCTTGCTTTAGAAATGGAGGTTGACGGACAACTCCCATTTATAGATGTCCCTATACATCGGAAAGCTGATGGGTTACTTTTCACATCAGTGTACCGCAAAGTGACATATTTAGAGGTCACCCCACGTTCTGAGAATAACCATCCAGCCTCTAATAAGAGTACTTCTGACTGCGGCTTGCTTAATCGAGCCAAAACACATTGATCTCACGAAGAAATTTATCAAATAGGAACAAAATATCTCCTACAATTATTTTCTAACATTAGGTATCCTTGTGATCGTATATGTCAGTGAGAGATCAGACAGAAAGGTATCTCGAACGCGTAAGGATACCGTAAAGCGTAAGAGCGCTCCTGATCTGTTCACCTTCGGTAGGCCATAGCAGCATCAATGACCTTTGAAGCCAGTACGTCCCTTCTCATAAAGCCCCCTATCTTCATCAACTTGCCCATAGGCTTACAAATGGTGTTTTCGAGTTTTTTGAACTGGCTGGCAGTCGATGGCTCATAAAACTCCTTGTCCATCAATAGATTTTCCAGCTCCACATGGTACTCGGCCTTATGCATAACAACCGCCGATCGTCCCTTATCGGCGAGCAGGTCGACGGTATCCTTCGCATTCCGAATCCTCAAAAGTTTTCGGGTTTCTGATTTGACAATCATCATGTGGTTTACGTCCTGGGGAACAAAGACGACACTTGTGGCCGCATGGCACTTTTGCACTCCTCATGCGCCTCGCATTTCTGAAGCGCCGACTCGAAAGATGTAATGATCATCCCTCGTTCTGAACTCGGTGTCATAGGATAAAACCACTAACTGCTGTTGCGCAAGACGAAGTGAAGACAAGTTATGAACCTGAACCTCATCAGGGGAGGACTGTTTTCGCGGACTTAGATTTCTCAAGCACTTTGGCGTCGTGCAACTTCAGGTAACACTAAGCACTTTCGACAATGGCCGCTTCGAGGTCTAACAGCTCATGCGCCGTGAAGATCGACCGGTAATCTAATAAGTGCTGTTTTATGGTTCAGCGGTATTTGTGAATACGTGGGTGGAAGTCTTGTATCAACACCCTAACAATTCACTTCATGTTGTCTGCTGTCGCCCGTGGGCATCGGCAGGTGTTCACAGACGGCCTATATCTAAGGCAGTTAAGTAAGACGCTTTCGTAAGACACCCCTGCAGGAACTTCAGCTGTCAGTATACGTATATACGTATATAGATGAGATGATACCGACAAAGACAAGCGAGACCGGGATGGCCATTTCTGGCTTATCAGCCGTCATCAGCCAGTCATACCCAACCCCGAGGTGTTGATCACTTTGGACTCGAACCAAGGATATTTGGTCATGGAGTTTGACACAATCACTGATCCACAGACCCGTTGTTCCGTTGCCCATACGTCCCATAGGCCCCCTACGCGGCCCCTCGACCTTTGGACTCTCAAAATGGCTTTACCAACTGTTTTGTTTCCTCACCGAGGGCTCCGAATGGACGGTGAAGTCGGCTAAAGAGTTCATGTGAAGTATCAGAAATCTAGAAATAGAGCAAGACGAGATGATGGCATCGCTTGATATGGTGTCCTTATGCACATCCATTCCAACCGACCTCACCACCAGCACTATCGAGAAGCTTCTTCATGAAAATTACGATGAAGTTAATCAGCAACTTAAGCGAACGCACGTTACCAAACTCCTGGAATTGGGCCTCAGAACTTCCTTCAAATTCGGCGAACGGGTTTACGAGCAGAAGAAGGGAACACTGACGGGCTCCGCTGTCTTGGTTGATGTCTAGATCGCAGTTGGTAGCCAGGAACGCGAAGCGGACGGCGAACTAAACCCTAATCCTAACCTCAACCCTAACCCTGACCTCAACCTTAAACGTTAACCGTTAACCCTAGCGACATCACTAACCCTAACCCTAACCGAAATCGTAAACGTAACCGTAGTCCTTAGACATAGCCGTAACTGAGAAGCCTAACCGTAATACAGAAACCCTGTGGCAGTTCGCGTTTCCTCGCCCTCCGCCTTTGCCACGCTGCTTTCCTGTCCGCCTCACACTCCTTGTCGATACCCTGCTGGGACGCGCGAGGCTTGTCACTAGCCTCGCGAGTGCTCGAGGCCAATCAACGCTGTCCCCACTCTGATTGGCTGGCGGACGTGGAGACAACGAAGGTGCACACGCGCTGGGACACAACACCTCGAAGGCGGACACAGACAACAGCTTGCTTGCTTGGAGCGCGTTCGCGGCGACTGCCTACAGAGCCCTTGTGTACACACTTCCTCAGGCAGTAAAATTTGTCCAACTCACTCCGTCTTCCCTGACTTTTGATTGGGAATTTTTATCTTGTCTAACACACTACTTTCGACAACCCATTCGTACACTCAAACCCTAACCGTAGCCCGACAGCTTACTCCTAGAGGCATAACCCTAACCTGAAAATCGGAAACCATTAACCAGTACCCTAATCCTAACCTCAACCGTAAAACGGAATCCAAATGGGACAGATGTGATTATGGAGCCACACAAAATAGCCCCAGTAAACAAACCACCCAGCCACCTGGTTGATTGCCAAAGCGGTACTGCAGAGGCTCGAGCGGCTGGTCTTTCGTTCGCAATCCCCCGAACTTCTGGGCCAGATATTTCGACGACACATTTGTCGTAGTCAAGAGGAATAACCTTCCGCACTTCAAGGCCTTATTGAGCTCATTATTCCCCGACATCTAATTTACAATAAAAGAGGATAACGATAGGCAGTTGCCCGTCCTCGACGTAAATGTTGCACGAACGGCTGGTGGGAGGATAAGAACTACAGTATACCGTAGGGCGACGAATACTAGACGCATCCTCCAATCCCGAAGTAGTCACCCTTTTGGTCACAAGCGCAGTTGTATCAGTACTCTCTTCCAAAGCGTTAAAACACATTGTAGTAACGAAGACGACGACAACGACGACGGGAGAAAGGAGGAAGCAAAATATCTAGATTTTTTGTTCACAGTCAATGGTTACCCACGATCTTTCATACGTGAGTGTTGATAACAGCCTACCTGTGAGCGATCTAGCGGTGAGAAGCCGAAGTTTTGGCTCGCGATCCCCTACGTGAGGAATGCTTCAGGGACGACAACTAGGATCCTGGACTCTCTTAGGGTTGGGGTGGCCCATACATCGGAATCCACTATCAGGCAGCAGATAATGAGACCTAAAGAACCACTACCGGCAACGGAACAATCAGCAGTGGTCTGCAGCATACCGTGCCGAAATTGTAAGGCCAGGTATGTTATTGAAATGGGGTAACGCCTCTGCACAAGACTGCATGCGCACCATCTTGCACTCAACCGCAAGGATAGACTGTCATTGGTAGATGGCCACTACCAGCAGAAGAAACGCAGTTTCGCCTTTGGTGAAGCAAGCGTCATCGGTCGAGCCAATGAAAAGAAAGCTCGACTGATGTTCGAAAGTTGGTCCTTAGTTGGCACGATCAGCAGGACTACTGATCTTCATCCGGTCTACCAGGCGCTACGTACAAGGTTCCAGTCAGTTCAGACTGGGCGACAGCACTGGCAAACGAGTTGCACTTCCTCCAACAGTTGTCTCCTTCACAGCAGGTGGAAAGAACCAGCCTGAATTCACTCGACCGACGCGAGATATCGACCCACTGACGTGCCCAAACAGCCGGGCGTGATTCGCAAATGCAACGTCAGCTGATCAGCCTATCCGGTTATGAGGGGAGGGCCACAGGCAAACAGACTTTGCAGCGACTACGACAGCCTGGCTGGGGGCAGATGTCACACGAGCGCGGCAGTGGTCGTCCACAGAGAGACCAAAGCCAATCCCCAGCGAGAAGGCAGATCAGAGTTCGTGCGTTAGGCATGTCTATAAGACGAGACAAGCGGCGAGACAGAACAACTCTGAGCCAGAAGGAACAGGCTTCCTACCACTCTGATAATGGAAACGACGGAATTAATCTACTGATAAATAAAAAGAGACTGGAATGGCCATTTCTGGTTCGTTAGCCGTCATTGGCTAGCCTGTATGACGCGTCGCTGTGCGGCTGATGGCGGGGCCTGAGATAGAGCCCGAAGGTACATCCGGACGATTGCGTTCTCTAGCGCGATCACTGAGCTCCCTCCGCCATTGTTAATATACCCGATCGCAGCCCACAGGACAATGAGCTGGTGGCTCAATTGATAGCGCCTTAGACGTCCAACCAACGTGTAACGAATTGAAGCCTCGGATGTTGCATACCTTAGGTTGGGTACCGTTGGCTGATAACGGTTAACAAGCTAGAAATGACCGTTCCGGTCTCTTTTGTATTTATCGGAAGAGTTATTCCGTCGTTTCCATCATCAGAGTGGTAGGGTGCCTGTTCCTGCTAGCCAAGAGTTGTTCTGTCTCGCCGCCTGTCTCGCTCTATAGGCATGCCTGACGCACGAACTCTGACCCACCTTCAGGCAAGATCCTAACCACAACAGTGGGAGTCGTACGTCTACTTGGCATGTTTATATGCATCACGTGAGGAGAACTGTGACGCACTGACGAACGTCTGTGAAACAGTTGTCTGCGTCTGGCCTGTTTTACTCTTGGTGAGTTGCTTACCTATTATGTGTGGTATGTGTCCTACGGCACAGCGTCCGAAGACGGAAGACGGAGGAAGGTGTTGTTCAGGAGTAGAATGTGTCCCGCACGGACCTGTGGTAGAAGACAACTGCCGTTGCAGTTGTCGATTCACAGTAATTGAGGCCTCCCTTACAGACTGCATGGTCTGTGTTGACGCGGTCATTGGGGACCCAAGGAGATCGAGGCTGTCCGCCGTCGGCACAGTTGTTAGGAGGGCATGCAAACCACCGCAGAACTTGTGTTTCGCATCATTTATATTGGTCCTTGAGGGGCCATAGGTTCGGACTGTGATGGCAAATTGGTTCCCGCGGACTATCAGCATCGTTGTCATGGGCAAACGTATGCATTCGTAAGCCATTCGAATACAGCCCGGGAGTGCAAACGATAAAGCACCCAAAGAGGTCAGCATAAAATTTCCTTGAAATTAAACAACGCAAGGGGACAGGTTTGAGGAAAAGTAGAGTGTCACTGCGATTCGTGTTGGTGTTATGGCCGCATCCCAACTACCACATAGCCCCGTCTTGAGAACTGGTCAAATTAGGATGGAGGGGTCTTGGCCCAATCCGAGAGGTCGACCACCTTTAAGTTTTAACACAACCGATTAATAATACTGCTAGTTGTTTGCAGTGCAGACAACGTGAATACCCTTATTGCGTAGATCCAGTTCTGGAAACAACTGTATAAACAAACTACTTCCCGTTATTTGTTTTGGGGTGACTAAAATGGAATGGCTGACCTGTTGAAATCCAATCTGCCCCATCGGCCATTGTTCCCGTTTGCCTCCGTCAATACACGGTTACTATGCTCTGGAAACAAATTTAAATCTTAGCCGGCGGCCAATATTAACTAGGTTAATTAGACAAACTGTGGAGCGCGGAATTCATGGGAAAGGCCAGTAATTCGTCCAACCGACCTATCCTGAATATGAAAAGGAAATACACAGTTCCGTGTTCTCTGGTTCTGTTTTTG
>CACRXP010000510.1:6926-28440 GCA_902702965.1 Spirometra erinaceieuropaei
GAATTTGGAGGCCGAGGCGACAGCAGCCCAAGAAGCAGCCGAGAACGCAACCAACGGGAAGCTAAAGTGAGTTCACTACACACTGTGCCTGTTTTTCCTGGGTTTAAAACTCCATTTTTCGCACGTTTTAAGAGCTTTTCTCGACTGACTTGTGCGGATTGGAGAAAATGAGGTAACTTTACGCTTTAAGCCCTAGAAGTAAAACGTGCTATTGTGGTTTGCCATGGTAACTCACGTTTAATTCGAATGCCGATATACTGACTCGCATTCTCGATCAGATGTTGTACCAGAAGGTGTAATCTACGAGGGTCTCCCTAAGCCGTGGGCTTATAGCCCTAGCTAGGTTGAGCTGACTAACTTCCCAAGATTCTACTTGCCCGCTTTCAAATCGTTCGGGGGGGGGTGTTTCGATGAAGTAACCGTGATCGATGAAGTAGCTGTAAGTTGGCCCGTCTGGGAGAAGGAGAGAAAAAACCCCATAAAAAGCCATAGACACGGTGTCTTCCGCAGTATTTTAGGTTTTTGGGGTTTTACTGTCTGCTTTATGAGCTTTGTGCTCCTACCGTCATTTGTTGCTCCCGACGACCAGATTTTTGTCACTTTTTGCTGACAGGGTCTGAGGGCGATGGTTGTCACATTGGAAGCTCCCCTTTTTCTGCCGACAGATAGGGCCATAGGAGAACAGTCGATACAAGCAGGCAGGATGACTGATGACAGTATATTTGATTCTTAATTGTCTGTTGCCTAAGTTTAAAGCCACTTTTGCCTTTTTTTTCCTGTATAACCAGTAAGATTGTCTAGAGGCAGATGAAGGACTTAGTCTCTCCAGAAGTTCCCGCTAGTTTAAGTCCATATTTCGAACCAGCAGGTAATTCTAAAACTGTGACATCCACAACTGAGGAATAAGATTCCCGCTCATATTGGGAGTCATCAATGGCAGACTGTTTCAAACAATACTTGGCTTAGATTCTTTTGCTTTTTAACCTGATGAGCGTCCTTTGGCATGGACAAGGAGTCTGCGTTATAATTTTAGATGTTCCTCCTTGTCAGCTTCCGCGAAAGTGCTGGCTGCGAAAACTGGCCTTCTTTATAGTGTTGCGAGCATCGCGTTTAAATTTTGACTGAGTGAGACGATCTTGGAGACCGTAGAGGACTCAAGGCAGCAGGAAAGGAGGCACGATTGGAAATGGTTATGCCTCTCAAAGAGTGAACTTTTCCATCAGCGAGGTGCACTGACCATCGAACGACCAAAAATTGGCCTAAGAATCCGTAACTGAGGAGGTCGTAACATGCGGTCTCTGAAAATTCTGCCCACCTTTTCCCCCAAGAATTATTCTCCAGGAGAAAATGTAGGCGACGTTCGGTCCTGCAGCCCCACTAGATTGATACCGTATGGCTAGCTTTCTAAGCACTTTTAGTAGATGCTGTTACGTCGACTTTACATATTTTCAGTAGATTAAAGCTAAGTTTTTCCGGAATAAATTTGAATAAGGCAAAGGCTACAAAGCATGCAGTATTTACTGACGTCATAAATTTCGAGACCTCTCATTCAGCTGCGTACGGTCATTGCATAGTTATATGACAAGGCAAACTGTTCAATCAACGATCGACCTAGAGAGGTAAAACGTGATAGGTAACCTGAGACATGGGTCTAGTGTGCGGGTGCATATGGCGAGGGGGGGAGGGGAGGAGAAGTCATCCAAGCATGAGAGTTAGGACTACAGTGAGAACTTGCCCGGCGTGATTTAGAGCGCAACGCGCGGGCAGCATTCAGTAATGCCGGGGGGGGGGTTGGGGCGAAATGAGAGGGCGTATATGGGACCAGGGTTTCGTCCATAATCTATCCTTACCATGACAGTGCCAGGTTTATCACGTGGTCCAACTGCTTACAGAGTTCTGGTTTCCTCCTCCGTATTGCAGCGGCCTCTGCAAAGCGCAAGAGACGCCCGGTCGTCGCCCGAAACAGGACCTTGAATGCAACCATTGGGTCCACCGTATGACCCGTGTCCACTAGGTGCTTTGTGATTGAGCTCCTGGTAACCTTATTTTCCGCCTTAAGCAGCCACTTCGGCATGTGTTCAGCTGATCGAGCTGCCAACGGCCTTTGTGTGCACCCAATGTACTTGCATCCGCAACTGCATGCAAACTCATAAATACAGTTGGATGTGGCGTGCATAGGCAAAATGTCTTTAGCTGGTCTAACTGGGATGGCCGTTGTGGTGCTTATGAACAACAATTTAGAGGCGGCATACGTCCTTTCGATTGTGTGCCGAAGTCGCCGATTGATCATGTTTGACACGTTATCACCCTTGAAGGGGAGGTAGATGGTCACTGAATTTTTAGGTGCAGATATTTCTTCGATGAATTTCTCCGGATACCCGTTTGCAAGAAAGACGTTCTTTAGGAAAGTAAGCTCGTCATCGTTCGTATCTGAGGAGCAGATTCTGGTGGCTCTGTTGAACAGGTACAAGACCAAGTTCCGTTTTCTCTGAATTGGAACGAAACTGAGGAAATGCATGTATTGTCCTTTCCAGGCGGGTTTTCGATAGATGGATCTCTGAATAGAGCCATCTGCCCGCCTACGCACAAGAATATCCAGGAAAGGCAGTGTGTCATTCTTCTCATGCTCGATCGTAAATTTGATCTTTGCATGTGCTTTGTTCAGAGCCTTGAGTATTAGTTCTCCGTCGGCTGGGTTTTTGACTATGGCGAAAATGTCATCCACATATCGCCTATAGAATGAGACTCGTTGTAAGTTCCGGGCTAGTTTTCGTTCTAGATTAGACATGAAAATGTCCACTAGGACTGGCCCCAATGGACTGCCCAAAGCTACACCGTCGATCTGTCGATACAGCCGCCCGTTGAACAAGAACTGTACATTCTTTGTGCATATCTGTAGTAGTTCCCGCAGTTGCTCTGGTGGCAGGTGTGTTTCATCCGCATGCTCACAAATTATGTCAGTTGTTTCATCCAGTGGCACGTTTGTAAACATGCTCTGCACGTCAAGCGAGATCATGTGTTTATTCAGTAGATTCTGATGCTTCAGCCCATCTACGAAGGAGAAAGTATCTTTGGTAGTGTAAACGGCAAGGTTGCGTCTGATTGGTTCGATTTGCTGCACTAAGCATTGGGCACCTTAGTCTCGGCCTTGAGCAGCCACTTCGGCATGTGTTCAGCTGACCGAGCTGACAACTACCTTTGCGTGCGTCCAATGTACTTGCATCTGGAGAAATTCGCGCAACAGTAACAGTTGACCTCGTCACATGCTGATGATGACTAGACGGAGAAGTTCGGTTGAGCAGCTCTCTGCGCTGATGCCAACATCATTGGTGCCAGGGGGCAACCTGCACCTGTCCTATGTCACGGCAGTGCGAAGTCAATTATGCTGTTCAACCTCTTGCAGTCTTCTGGTCTCCACATTGGAATCGTGGCAGAATCCAACCAGTGAAAGCCAAGAACGTGAATGAGCGGTTGCAGAACGTCGAAGGCCATCGTTGGAGTTACGGTGTGGCCGAGCTCTGGAAGGAATTTATTAATCAAACGAAGGGGTATAATTCTTCTGCCATCGGTAACAAAGTTGACATGTCTCTGGTCGTCCTGTTGCGGCGAGAATATCTGTTGAGGTCTGTTAAATTCAGCGTTGTTTATATTTGTTCGACTTAAAACGCGAAAACAACCGAGAGAATAATGCCCGAGGCTTTCCTAAGAGTCCAGTTGGGGTGTGATCCAACCCTTATCCTCGCCCACTACCATTTTTCGTTTATGTAGAACAACCACATGACTCGCTTGGTTTATATTTGTGCCACCCTGTTTCTCGAGGTCACGTTGTTATGTTCTACACTGGCTTCACCGATTGCTGAGTGAGAGGTCGGAAAACATACTGGCTGCATTTAATTGAGCCTACTGTGCGTATCTGGCCTTTTTTTCGATCCACACGTCAATTCGACAAGGGCTCACCTTCTGACTTTTTGGCTTGATAGTAAACATGTGCATAACTAATGAATGAAACTGAATTTTTTTACCATTTACAGGAGGCCTAATGTGTGTTTTCTTCCATGTCTAGAGTTTTGAAAGAGAGGCACCAACAGGAAATCAGCGAACTGGAACAGAATGAGAAACAAATTACAGAAAAGTACAATCAGCTGCGGGTGAGCTCTATTCACGCTCTTAACTACTTCATCCGCTGGTCATCCCTGTAGGCTTGGGTTTTTTTCCAAACGCTTTGAGTGAGCGCAGCCACTCTCACCTGAATGAGTAATCACGATATCCGTCCATACGACGTGAGCTACCGGTGCCGGGCTGAGGACCTTCACCGAGCATGCGCTGACTCGGCCTAGATCCACGGGCGGACATGGAGTACCATCACCTGAAAACAACCGACAGGCCGAAACGGTCTTTCAAACGTCGGTAGGACAGGGGAATACAAACGCGCCCGTAAAAGAGGCGGCTGTGCGCTAAATTTGAGGGAGACTAGAGGCATGATTAAGGTTATGTCAGTGATCTCTTTAGGGTTAGGGCGAGGGGATGGGTACCCCCCCTGGAATTTTGTGTAAGACAACCTGTACTATGGGAGGAGTACTTGTATTTGTGTCCACTTTTACGTCGTCAACAGTTCGCGATTATTCTCTGACTGTATCTGGACTCTAACCACATGGTGGAGGACGCGTCTCGACTCGTTGCCGTTCACGTTTTTTAGGTTATTTATGAGGCATAATAATTACCAGTATTATCGCTTTGCTAACTGAAAGTATAAATCTCAAACCTCATCTTGAGCTGGAAATGCTGGTAGACTTTGCAGTCTGATTTCGTCTGATTATTTATCAGATGGTCTAAAAGTGACATGTGGTTACAAGGGTTTAATGCAGTCGGGAATATTACTAATTATGGATACGTAAATGGGACTCCTTGAGGGTAAAAGAGTGGAAGACTATTCGAGTTCCCCTGCGCGCGCTGTCTGCCTATCTGCCTCTTCTCCAAAACAACTCCAGTACTCATCTGCTTCATCTGTCCCTCAAAACGAGCCAGTTGAGCAAACGCATCACTCAGTCTCACAAGCGACGTACAAGCGTACATAAAACGTGATTCTGTTAACCAAGACCGGGAGACGCTACGGGTAACCGAGCACTCGGTAATTTTGTTCGGAAAACATGGACGCGTCACAATTTTATTCAAGAAATTGTCTAATTTTATATATATGCAACAATTCCTAGTTTTGTATAAGAAAAGCGGGTGTTTGATGCACTTCGTTGCTGAAGGTGATTCAATCCAAAACTTTCATCTTTGAAAAATGTTTGTCCGATAATCAGGAGGGCAATTAATTTATCTCAGAACAACATTGGTAATTTCCACATGTGGGACTAGCCAAGCAGTTACTGTTAGCTAACTTTGCACTTTTAGGCTAAGACACTTTTCTAAATATTGGTTGGTGCGCGTATGAGGTGCTGTGGGAGTTTATTGGTCAGTAGAACGTCCTCAAGGGAGGCCATTTTGATCAGCATCTTGCCCCATATTAGTCCCAGCGTCATGTCTGATTATTAGCGCGAAACAATTCAGGATCCCCAGTCAGCTTTCGCGAGAGTCTCTGATGCTACATGACGATGGGTATGGTTTTGCCAGAGCCCGGACCTTGTTTTAGAATGAGAGTTACCATGGTAACTGAATCTCAACTACCCAGACTATCAGCAGCCTGAACTACCGAAATTTGGCCAATTGATTCAGTCTGGAGTTAACATTCAGACTGGCGAGGAATTTCCGATCTGTGTGTCTTTAAAAAGAGGCAATCTATCAGACCTGGGAGCATACCTATTTTTTTTGAAATCGCAACCCTATTGATTACTTAAAACTACAAAATACAAAAGCCTCCGATCGCATTTATCGACGCTTAGACTCGAAACGCTTGCTAAAATACGGAAACCCATTAAACGTGAGAAAATCATGAAGCCATCCACGTAAAGTCTAAAAAGGAACTTCCCGGTAAATATATCCTGGAATACTAGCATGAGCTGCTGTTAGTCCCATCTTTGTTGACTTAAAATATCTTGCCTTACCGGTGAAAGCGCAAAGTGCTCTGTCTTCCTGCTTACAGACTCGTTGTCTTGAACAAGAGGGGGAAATCGAATGTCTCAATGTGCGCCTTAAACAGCGCGAAAATGAGATAAAGGAAGTACAAGCCCTCTACGAAAAGTTGAAAGCTGAAAGGGAAAGCGTCTCCGACGTGGTCCGCCAGGAGTTCGCTGACCGAATCGTCGCCAGTGAAGAGGAGGCTAAGATGTTGCGAGTAACTCTGGCCGAAGCCAAATCTAAACTCTCCTTGGAGGTGGATAAACGGGAGAGAGAAATACAGCTGGCGAAGGAGTCGATTGCATCTGAGTTGGAACAAGTCCACGAGAGGTATGATCTAGATTGCCATTATAGACAGTGGGGACAGAACAAAATTTGAGTAACCGTTACGTAACATATTAGGTATATGGAAGTTTTTCTCGCGCTTGAACAATTTTAATTTTTTCAGGGTAAGGGATGCCGTTAGACAAAAAGAGATGAATATCGCCGCCTTAAAGAAAGATCACGAGAAAGAGACTGAGGAGTTAAAATTCGAGCTGCAACTTTCACGCCAGCGTTCTGAGCATTTGGAAAAGCTTCTAGATCAACAAAGAAAACAATTACTGCAGTTGAAACCCCGCTCTGTCCACCGAAAGTAACCGCTCTCACGTCCACCTTTCAGGTCAAAACGAGCACTCTACGCAGGAGTGCTACTGTCCTTTTCCATGTTTGCCAACTTTTGTTCCGCCATTCATTGCTTACTTGCATTTCCTACCTTTACTTAATTTTGATCAAAATGTCGCATGGTTCGAAATTTTTAAAAGATGCTACAAACTTTATAGAGTTCAAATACAGACCGGCAGCCTTTATAGCTTTTCTTGCTTTGAGCATTTCAACCCTCATGATGCCACAGAGGCCTTGAGTAGATGAAGGCGATTCACTTGTACTGATCTCATTTTCTGTCGTTTCGAGTAGAACAGCCATTTGAAGAACACAACAGATGACATCACATTAATTTCGAAGGTCAGAAATGGTCGAGCACTGATGTTTTCCACCTGAACTATGTCCGACAGCCAGTTATATTGGGGAATGGCCGTAATGGGACCCTTTAAGGAAGGAAAATTTGGTGTTCTAAACACATCAAAAGAAAACAACTCGGTACTCAACCAGGTCGTTGACCGGTAGACAGGTCGGCGTACATGGGTCTTTTAACCACTGCGCTCGGTCTGAACACCAGAAGACTGCCGAACACGAATGGCATGCCAGCTTGATCCTCCCTATGGATCAATGAGAAATCACTTTTACGGACAAGGTAAAGACGTTGAAGCAGATTTTCGCTGAACAGTCTATTTAAGTGCCTCCAACTGATAACGGGATCAAGCTAAGTATGTGCGTAACAATAAAGATCGCGTAATGTTATCTTTTCATGCAAGTGGGACGTGGAAAACATGGGCAATAATCAGGGACGGTGAGTATCGGTCTAGGCAGGCGATGGTTAGAGGGTTAGGAAGAGCCATTCCAAGGGGTGAGGGGAGGAAAGCGAACAGCATTGAATGCTGTTAATAAGTTACTTAATCCGACACGGAAATATTTACCCCCTGCGCTATGGGAAAAGGCCATCTGTTATACGCGAATGGTTTACATGAGGGCTATTTTAGACGGGAAAACGTGGTTTCCTTAAACGTACAACAAACAAAAAAAATCCTGTGTCCGGTCAGGTCGTGTGTGGCACCCGTAGGCGGTTTGCTGAAGGTTCGTCAGTCACTGCGCTCATTCCCAGCACCAGACTCTTAATGGGCTCGGTCAGTCAGCCGGTGAAGGGGGGAGGAAGGTGGTTTTGTAAAATAGACAAATAGGCGAAAATCGCATTTTCGTTGCATTCTTGTTTTTATCCATAAATTCATGAATTGTGTTATGGGACAGTTCATTCACCCGCGGAACTATGACGCAGGACCACCTGTAAAACGGGTAAAGTGGCAATAAGAACCTTTTTAGGAGAGGAAACGCAGTGTTTTTAAAAATATAGATGGGAAAAAAGCGTTTTTTTGCGTTACATGTTTACTTTAATGCATTAAATAAGGCACTTCCTATGGTGTTAGTTCAGGGTGGGTGCACATATCATTGTCCCATTTGAAAATGGAATGAGTCAACATTAGAATTACAAACATAAATCATTCAAAGGGTCGGGAGGAAGGAGACACCATTAGAGGGAGTGGATTCAGAAAAGGCAAGAGATTCTACACCTCATCCCGACAAACGTGCAGGTTAGCGTGAAGAAAAAAGAGGAACGTAGACAAGAAGCCGTCGAAGATGTTATTGCCTTTGAGTTGAGTTGGAATTCAATGCTGACCACTACGATTTCTGACGTCGCTTATCGCATTCTTGAAAAGAAGTCGACCATTGTTGCTGGGTTTCTTGCAGATCTATTGAATGTACTCATGGCAGTATTCCGTCAAGTTTAGTGTCTTTAATTTAATTGTCAATATAGTTCAACTAACTCAGCCACTTTTCCGATAGTTAAACAAAGTTATACAGGAAATTCTGGGATAAAAGATTAAACAAGACTCTCAATTGTGAAAAAACCTTAGAGTCAGCAGTTTTGCAGTAATTGCATGAAGCTGAATTTTCAAGTAACAGGGGAAGTTAGATAGAGAATCACAACTGTCTGCATCTCCAGAAGTAACCCAGAAGAACAGAGTGAACCTATGAGTTTAATGAGCATAAAACTAAAACATGCAGACGGGATCGAGTAATCACGAGATGGCAGAGACTTGAGTGCTAAGAGTAACTAGCGGAAAAAAGGACGATTAAATAGTGGACCAGAGAGGACTTTAGCCTTTCTTTAGAAAATGTTAACAGTGGTATATTAGGCAGGAGAACATTTGAGTTTCTTTTTTAACCGTGTTTTGGTTAGCAGACGTGGAAGTGGAAAGAAGTATTAAACACTTGGATAAGGCGCGCCTACCCCTCGAAATGCAAGCAGTGTTTTAGGGACAAAGAAATGTATTTTCCATTTATCTCTGAATTAGCTCTAGGTCCTTATTTCTGATCTAGAAGTTGCAGGAGTTAAGACAAAACTGTACCTGTTGCTCTTGAACTTTGTCGAAGAAACATGATAAGGGTCAAAGCGCATGAGGCAGTAATCGAAATCAGTGAGCCTGAAGTGTGTGGGAGAAAGTTGCCCAAATGGTACCACAATAACGATTAACCGGGACAGTAATACCGTTGCTGACCCTCGCTAAATGTCAATAAAATATTATGTGAACATGAAGAGGAGTCTTTCCAGGTGCATAACGGTCCATACGACTTACTGTAAAGAAAAGGTGTAGAATCCTGTTTGTAAATAATAAGCCCGAATTAGAGTGCAATTAGCGTTCGAAAAGATTCAGGAAGTTTCAGACTGTATGTAACCGAAATTTGTCCTCACAGATATCACATTGTGGTGCATCGCATCACCCTGCAAAGGGAACGCAAGCAACGAAATTCTTGGGCATTCTCTCATGGGTCTATGAACTGGTTTTCACGGAAATTGAAAGGTAAGGAATCGAAAATCATTGTGTAAGCGGTGTTGAATTTCTGAATGTGAGTTCTGCATACGAATGAAATGATGTTCGGTTAAACACAGACCGAGTAAATCGAGAAATTTGACAACTATTTCATTTGTTTTACTACACACTGTAGCTCTTCCAGATGCACAAGGTTACACGGAAAAATACGTTCCTCTGTAGGGGGAAAACACATGCAACAAAACTTACTTCAAAATTATGGCACTTCTCTAGATAATGCAAGCGCATGCGTTCATGATATATTAGAAAAAATGACACCGGAAAGTTCCTTGGACACGTTCATAGAACAAATCAGTTTGATCTAAATACCTTCTGTTCAAAACGAAAGTATTATTTGGATATTGCTGCGACCTAAAATATTTGCCCATAAGAGCATTTTTTCTGTCATTTTTGTGGTCACACGGAAACAACTCCTCTCCATTCCACGGTGAATTCTATGCACAGGTAATACACGTCACATGTGAGTCGTGTCATGTGATACTGAACATTTTTTGCAGCATTACAGCGCACTATTATTCGACCTGCTAGTCGAACAGCCGGTGGCGCTTGAGCTTCTCGCAGTGCAGGTTATAAGCCCCGGGGCCAAGAATAGGTGTCCTGGCTTCAGTATTACAAAAGCGATGAGTATGGCTATGGGTGACCATGAAGAACTTGACTTGCGCCGTTTTCATTAAGGTACAGTAGGTGGGCTAACTCATGAAATGTCAACCGAAATCCCGAAATGAGTTTCCGTTTCGAAAAGACTAATTACGCAGGGTTGTGAAACTGATCACTTTGCAGCATAATCCTATAATAATTCAGTTACCGCAGGGTGCCGACTTTTGAACAAATTTCTGTCCTCCTGCATGCAAAAACCATACTCTGCAAGAAATGACTACTTAAGTAACATGCATTTTTTCCGTTGATTTTCGATGCCCTTAAATATTCAATTATATTTCATGGAAAACATGCGTAAGGATACACATTTTTTTGCTCACTCGGTAGAACATTACGTCTTCTTCCAATTCTATACTCGAAGAAGGGGTATAATTTGGTTTTCAAAAACTTTTTTAAATTCCCGAATAATTTTGAACCTGACCTGCCGTTTCATTTGCATTCAGGGTTTCCAAACTACAGGCGGCATACTTCCCGCGTACGGAAAAGCACACATTTCTCTACGGTATTAGGAGGAGACTATATGGGGTTCATTAGATTTAGCAGTGAGTTTGAGCCATATCATTAAGTTTACAAGCCATATTGGTAAATGCAGAGACATGACGTTTTATGAACGGCCATTTCAGGGTATTAATAAATCTCAAAATTAGAAACTTCTTAAAACCGAACTATGCCCTTCCTTCGAGCATGAAATTGGAAGAAAACGTCGTTTTTTACGGGATGAGCAAAAGAATGAGTATCTTTATGCATGTTTTTCATTAAATATAATTGAATATTTAAGGGCGTCGAAAATCAAGGAAAAAATTTCCTGCTACTTAAGTAGTCATTTTTACAGAGTATGGTTTCTGCATGCAGAAGGAAAGAGAATCGTTCAAAAGTGGACATCCTGCAGTAACTGAATTACTATGAAATTACGCTGCACAATGATTAGTTTCACAACCCTACTTAATTAATCTTTTCGAGACGAAAACGAATTTCGAAATTCCGGTTGACAGTTCATGAGTTAGCCCACCTACTGTAAGTGCTTCAGTCCAGTTCGTGGGGCTCACGTTCATGAGAGTTGTCCAAGGACCAACCTCTGCGAAGGTGTGAACGAAAGACACAGGTTGTTGCATAAAAATTCATACAACTATTTGGCAAATTATGTCTGGTGGATAGTAATTTATAACACATTTAAAAAGAACATCCGAGAAAAAGAACGTAAATAAATCATAAAACTAAGGTAGTCTTAGTCAATGCAGGCGCTGACTTTACCTATGCTGCTAGTAACTGTGGGACTCAATTACTTGCTCAGTTTACAGTGTAAACCTTTTTTGTATGCTAACGACTAAAGTTTTAGGAGGGTTGTTGCATAGTAAAATTCATACGTTAATCTTTATAAGAAGAAACGAACGGATCAGCCTTCTTCACGATGTCTCCCGTCACATTTGACAAGAGATTTGCAAAGTTCACTGCTGACGTGAACTATGTGAGCCTAAAAGAGCTGAAGCTTGTTGCTGAAGACATTCGGAGTGCTGAAAATCCAGAAGGATTCTCTCACATCTCGTAGGGATAATCTGTTGGGTGCTGTGGGGTAGACGACGCAGGATTATACTGAAAGCCACCGGAATCGCAGGCCCGAGTTGATATTTTCAGAATGCGGAAAACATGTGATTTTCTCGCTATTTGACGCAGAACGAGGCGCATCACACTTTAAGAGAGCTAATAATATAACGAAAGCTCGAAAAATTTGTAAGTCGAAACGAAATCAGAGAAAAGCGAGAGACCAGGCTGTTAGATGAGAAAAGCAACTTTATCTGAAGGAAGACAGTTCTTCGTTCAACTGACGTAGTGCATTAGCAAGTGGATCAAATGAATTATTACTATATCAGCCAAAACGTTAATTATTTGGGTGAGCTTGGTAGTTTTCTGGCGGACACTAAACTGATTGCTCACGAAGTCCTGCTGGGGCAGTCTGCCTATTGTATCAGAATTGGTTGATTCCGTACGTTGCAGTATGCTAGGCGGATAACTTGACCCAAATGTGACTAAACTGACGGCTCTCAGTGAGGCTTCGTGGTTCAGGTAGCTGGAACGTTGGCTGAACTCAAGCTTTGCACTTGCTGTCGTAGGTTCGAATTCCACCGAGGCTACGGAGTTCTTCAGGACTAGGTCAAATGAATTTCAAATGTGTTTATGATTAGCAAAGCTGACACAACCTCGATTGATGGCGAACAGTTAAGTAAGAAATGAGAACTGTTGCTTAACCAGAAACGTCGTCTTGCTTCGGCAGTAATATATCAGATGTCGCATGAGTAGAAATAGTCAAAAGTTACCTCACGAAGGTATTTTGCTTACAGCAACACTTTTCAAGACTAAATCATAGTTCCCTTACAATTTATTACAGAACTCACTGGCCACAAGAATAACTGGCGAGTCGACATCTCGAGAGACCCGTGAGGGTATGCCTTGAATTTTTCAGCCGAAGGACCATCGTAGCTAGTCAACGTCTCAAGATCTAATGACAGCAGATTGAGAGGGCTTATTTGCATCCGCATGTCGAATTCCTTAAGTTGACGTGTAAAAAAGAGGTAGTTCGTTTGCAGCCCTTTGTGGATTCTACAAACAACTAACCAAAAGGCTGGAATATGGTATTAAAATTTTGATTTCCCCCTCCCAAACAAGATCTATCGTCCCTCCACGAGGGGGACGTAGGGGACACTTGCGTGCGATTTCGGTTATTGTGAGGCCGATGTGCACTGCATGTACAGTAGGTGGGCTAACTCATGAAATGTCAACCGAAAACCCGAAATGCGTTTTCGTTTCGAAAGGACTAATTAAATAGGGTTGTAAAAATAATCATCTTGTAGCATAATTATACAAAAACTCACTTACCGCAGGATGGCGGCTTCCGAACGAACTTCTTTCCGGCAGCATGCAAAAAACACACTCTGTAAAAAATGCCTACTTATGAAGCATGAATTTTTCTCATCGATTTTCGATGCTCTTAAGAATTCAATTATATTTCATGGAAAACAGGCATAAAAATATTCATTCTTTTGCTCATTCGGTAGGAAATTACGTCTTCTTCGAATTTTATACTCAAAGGAAGGGTATGATTTATTTTTCAAAAACTTTTTCAATTCCCGAATAATTTTGAACCCCGACCTGTCGGTACACTTGCATTCAGGGTTTCCAAACTACTAGCCGTATACTTTTCACGTAAAGAAAACCATACATTTCTCTACGGCATTATAAGAAGACCGTAGGGGGTTCATAAAATTTAGCAATGGATATGAACCATGTTGTTAACTTTACGAGTCACACTGGTTAATGCAGAGATATCACGTTTTATGAGCTGCCATTTCACGGTATTAAAAAATCTCATAATTAGAAACTTTTTAAAAGCCGAATTATACAATTCCTTCGAGTATAAAATTGGAGGAAAACGTTATTTTCTACCGATTGAACAGACAATTGAATATTTCTATGCATGGTTACCATAAAATTCAATTGAATTTTTAAGAGCATCGAAAGTCAGCGAAGAAAATGCATGCTACTTAAGTAGCAATTTTTTACAGAGTGTGGTTTTTAAATGCAGCCGGAAAGAAGTTCTTTCGAAAGTCGGCATCCTGAGGTAATTAAATTATTGTAAAATTATGCTGTAAGATGATTAGTTTTACAACCCAACTTAATTAATCCTCTCGAACCGAAAATGCATTTCGAAATTTCAGTTGACATTTCATGAGTTAGCCCACTTACTGTACCTCCCACAGGAACAGTGTTCTCGTAGTAAGATAAAGTAAATTAGGTGTCCGTAGGTGCGGTGGCTAATAAATTCAAACAGCTCCTAACTCTACGCGTACTGCAGTTCTGCGTTGTTATGGCCCGATGCGTACGATTATCCGGAGTTCACTCTACTTGCTCTGCCTGGTCACTCCTTCAAGTTCGACTTGCAGGGGAAGATAGCTATGTGGATCGCGAGCTGCTAGGACCATTGTTTTAACTGGCAGTTCGTCCGCAAAGGCAGTGGGTTTTTGCTCTTTAACGCAGCGCCCAGACGTTGAATGCACAAAGTAATTATTCATGCGGGAGAAAAAAAGTGCACACTGCTTCCAATAAAAGTATCAACAAACCGAATTGTCACGTAGCAGCCCTACCGATTCCCAACCCCTATAATTAACAAGTCAGACGTGGGCGACCGAGCCAACACCGTAAGATGCATGAATGTGTTTTGTGCTTAGGGGAACTGTTTATCTTAGTATACATGCGTGGTGCCCCGACTGCTCGCCTAAAATACCTCATCGCCTGTGCGTTCACCACATTCATTCGTCGTTGCCACAGTGAATAAAGATTTCATGTGAAATAGATTCTTCGCTACAACGGCCAAATATCGTCGTCGTCCTCCTCCTCCTCCTCCTCCTCCTCCTCCTCCTCCTCCTCCTCCTCCTCCTCCTCTTTTCCCCTCCTCCCCCTCTTCTACCTCATGTGCACGTCCCGTGGAAGGTTTCGGTTTCAGTGTTGAAACCCATTCTCCTCAAATGGCGGCAAACTCCTTGGACATTCCGCGCATTCAATCCGGACGTTCACGACAGAAGGCTAACCCTAGTGGTCGATCCTCACATTATAATTTCCTTCCGCGAAAGTCTTCCAAGGTCAACGATTGAACTACTGGGCTTACCAACGGGCACAAAAAATCTGACGCGCGACCCAGGCGCTTAGACGGTTTGGATACCAATAAACGATAAAATGAGGGCTGCAAAATCTTGACGAACAAAATCTGACTGAATATCTAACGGCCATGAAAAAATCATAATTGCTCATCATTCATCGGTACCATACACCAACGAGTACAGAAGTCGTCTTCTATGAAATCTCATGTGAACTGGAAGTTTCCGTCATCCTATCAGGGAAATTGAATCGAGATTCCCCAAGAATAAGCGACAGTGCACTTAAACATTGTGCAGTGTGCATACGCAACATTGGATTGTTTCGTACGAAAACCTACTGAGCATAGCAAATGAAAGCCTATATTAGTAAAACATTTTCTGAAAACTCATTACGATGTCGATAACTCGTATGGTTTGTGGGAGCCTGTAAGAGATTCCTTTTTTTTTAACAGGGCCTCATTTGCATACAAGATGACAGATCCCGTGTTCTACATCGTAGGAATAATAGGGAGCCGTTAACGCCGATCCAAAACCCTAATGCACCGTAGTCTGTGATGCTAGCACTACTCAGTGCAAACTAAGTCGATAATAAATTTTTCAGCGGAGACAGTGCCTCCCTTTACTACGCTTCGTAAAGGATATTTAAAACCCACCTACTTAAGAATTAAAGCATTTGCTGGTGAGGTGTTACTGACAGATACTAGAGACAGTGGAATGGTCATTGCATGACAGAACAAGGTCGAATCTATTTTGTCCTAGTCTTCACAGGAGGCAGTCGCATATCGATTCAGAACTCGATTCCCAATTGCCTGCAGCTATTTAGCAGCCGCCGATGGACTCTGGAAGGAGGAGGGTGCGTCTGGTGACCTAATTGCCGGTCGCCCGATGCATCCAGGAATGCCAAATATTGGATCGAACCCCAGTGCGGGCCAGCTGCGAAATAAGCCGGCTTGTGCTCGGGGAGAGACAGTTTGGTCGTTGTTTCCAACAATGTCCACTGTGTGCTCCACAGCAGGATGAGAACAGGGATGGTGACTTGGGCGTGAATTAGCTCGAAATGATAGAAGACTTGCACTGCATCTACTGCACTCCCTCCTCACCCCCACTTGGACTCGATGTCAAGGCAGATTCAAGAAGACCGGAGGCGGGAGAGAACACAGGTGGTTGCCACGGCGTCAACCCCCACCTTGGCGTACCACCATACCTCCCTGGTCCACAAGACACACTGTCTGGTGGGGGGAATGAGTGCAGTGGCTGAGATAGCTCGTCTGCTCGTACCATTTACACGACTTGGCCCCAGCACAGGATTTCACACAAAAAAGCAGTGGGCGGCAGGCATCTCACATGTGTGAGAGTGCCAGAGGCAAGGTTAAAATGGAGCCATTGAAGCTTGACTTTCTGTCCACCAACTGGGCAACCCACACAAACACACTGGGCTGACTGCGAGGTCTGAGTTCCATCGTCAGTTGGAAACCTTGTAAACCACGACGGTGAGTGAATCGCGATAGTCTCAGGTTCGGATCACACATGCAGCAGAGGAGCCACTTGGAAAAGGGGCGGAGGAACAAACTCCCCACTTGCACGAGAGGTGCCAATTACGTGCATTGCGTTGTGGGATGTTGGGCGGATCATGGGTATTGTGCGTACCGGTGAAAGATTGACGAGTGAGTGGCCCGCCGGCTTTCCTAAGCCAGCCAAGCCAGTCTGTGCTCGACATGGTCAACATTTCAACACTTAACTGAAGATGAGCAAGGCAGTCATACTGCCGACGCTGCTGTATGAGGCGGAGACCTGGACGGTGTGCAAGAAGCAGGCGCGAAGACACAATCACCTTCATCTCAGCTGTCCCCGACGGATACTGAGGCTGAAGTGGCGGGACCAGATCCCGGACACGGATGTACTGGAGCGGATGGAAATCCCCAGCATCTACGCCATGCTGAGTCAGCTGTAACTGCACTGGAACGACCACCTCGTGTGGATAGAAGACGAGTGGCTAGCAAAACGGCTATTCTTTGGAGATGTCGCCACAGATTCCTGTCTCTACCAAGACACTCTAAAGACCTGCTTGAAGCATCTGCAGATCAACCCGGCCAACTGGGAAGACCTCGACCGAGACCGACCGACCTGGAGAAGGACAGTAAAGACAGGCGCAGCAATCTGCGCAACCAACCACATAACTGCAGCCAAGGCCAAATGCGAGGCTCGCAAATCTCAACTGCGTCCATCCTGCAACGCCAACGCTCAACCGCCCCCGACCTGCCAGCGGGTCGAATTATCGGGTACTGGTGAGGAGAGATGCGTAAGTACGGTATAGTCCGGCGAATGAGCAGTCATGGACCATCAAGACACCGATGGCTGTGATCTGGCAAAGCAACCGAGGATGGTACTGTATGCGGCGGAGACGAAGCACCACGCTACAAATTCTTTTCCACGACCCGGCCCTCAGTCCACCAGTTCGCCACTCCACACACAAACACAACTGGGCAGACTGCATGGACTGAGTTGGGGCGTCAGTCAGCAGCCTTCCGAGCCACAGCGCTTAACGGGCCGTGATAGTCTCAGACTCGAATCACATGCAGCAGGGGAGTCGCATGGATACGGAGCCATGACTCACACTTCCCGCTTGCGTGGGAGGTGGCAAGTGAATACACGTATTCGTGAATGCGCATATGGCCTAATATGCCATGCGGTGTCAGTCCATGCAGTCTGCCCAATTGTGTTTGTGTGTGGAGTGGCGAACTGGTGGACTGAGGGCCGGGTCGAAACGTCTCCTCCCTAACGTGACCTACGGCACCCTAACGCCTGTGAGATGTACGCCGCTCAATCCCTTGTTGAGTGAAATCCTGGTGCTTGTGTTTGGGGGGTCAGGTCGTGCATGTGGCGCTCGCGGACAAGGTCACTAGATACGCCAGCCACCGCACCTGTCAAGTGACCGGCTCGGACAGTGACTGGGGCTTGGAAATAGGAAGGGAAAGTAAGACCAACGACTCAGTGCATTTTCCTCACTATAAAACATCTGACGCACTTAAAGCTATCACTGTGCGCTAAAAGCCCTGGCTTGGAAGGTTGCCAACTGACGGGATAACCTGGACGTCCCAGTCGGCCCAGTGTCGTGTGACTGTGTGGAGTGGCCGACGGGCGATCTAAGGGTCAGGCTGCAATGGCTCCTTCTTTATGTGGCCTTTATGGCACTCTCACTCCGTGGGATCCGAGCCGGATGTAGGCGGCACGCCTAGGTGCAGCTTCGGCTGTGACAGCCTTCATTCTCTTTGTTGTTGGTTAAAACCCTGGTCATTTACTGTGTGGAGTAGGGGGTGTGGAGTTAAATGCCAAGGCGCGGGCTCGACCATGCCACCCAACTGCGCCCTCCTCGCCTCCGCTCTTCTTGACTCTGTCTTGACACCGGGCCTAGGTGGGGAAGGAGAGAGTGAGGTAGGTGCTGTGCAAGTGTACATCCACTATAAAACAAATTACGTGCAAGTCACCGTCTCTACTCCCACTTTGCTGTGGAGCACACGGTGGACATCGTCAGCAACGACATTCAAACTATCGGGTACCGGTGAGGAGAAATATGAAGGTACCGTATAGTCCGGTGATTAAGCGGTCGTGGACCATCAAGACACGGATGCCTGTTATCTGGCAAAGTTGCCGAGGATGGTACTGTACGCTACAATTTCTTTTCCATGACTGCCTTATGAGCTGGTCGTCAACCCAAAAACAAGGTTGAGCACTAGAGAATTCAACCCCCAATACTCCTTTTGCCTTCATTATGTGCACATTCCTTAGCGACTAGGTGACTCATCCACGCCGTCCGCGACAGCCGATGCGTCCAGACCTATGCCAGTAGACCGTATGGTATTTATGGATGTCGGCCTCTTCTGAGGATAGAACTTCGAACTGCATGCCTGAACTCGAGGACTCTTCGTGTATCGGGAACACAAAGTCTAGCCATGCGAGCTCGGACGCAGCACACAGTGACTGTTGCTTGTGTCTCCTAGGTGTACCTGCCTGTCCATGGCTCGGAGCGCATTAACATATCAGACGGTGATGTTTTCTCTCCATTCTACAGCAGTGCCATCGACAACTGTGGTCAACATGGAACCGCAATTACCCTGCATCGATCTTGCCCTTGCTCTCAGTGTTATTGTCAACGTCACATCTGTTGCGGTATGTGTCCTAAGGCTGATTATGCACAGAAATATTGCTCAGGATGAAAATTCAGGCCTTTTGGGAGACAATAAATACCAGAGCGGCTGACTCTAAAGCATCCGAAAGAAGGACGGGTGACGGATGTGCGGTGAAAAACGTGTGTGCGAAAAACGAGGTGCTCATCAATCCTTCTGCGTCCAAGTGCCAGGCCGTTGTTAACATTTGATTAAGGTATCAGAAAATAAATTAATTCCACTGCTACTATAAGGATAACCACAATGGGAGCCACGTCGACTGTATACGTGCCTGAGCAGGCGGGGCTGGCTGATTGTCAGTCTTCCTCGCAATGAGCGGTTCCGAAACATGCAGTGAGAATGAAATCTTATGAGGGTTTGGATGTCGCTCGGACCTGTGCTAGAAGACACTACCCGCATGTAACTACGATGTTCGACCTCCCCAGGGACTTAACACACCTCCGTTTGGCTCTCCAATCAGTTAGCCTCGCCGAGAAGGGCAAAAACCCGAGACCCTCCGAAGGAGACGATATATCACAGTGGGCGTCATTGTGGCGCATAGATCTCCCGTGAGACGATCTGAATGGTGGATGATGCAAGAACTACTCGCGCTCACTGTGATCAGGACTTTGGGGAGCTGTGTCACGCGATCACTTACACCACATGGCCTGAGCGCAGCAAAACCTGGAGTAGAAATGGCCGAAATCTCAAACGCGCTCCAGCCAAATGCAGGTACGAGAAGGTAGTGGTGGATTTGAAAAAAACTAGGTAGTCCTTTAATCCATCTCTAATCCTCCGCCATCTGCGATCGTAAACAACTTAAATATGGTGAAAGCATCAGCGGGTCACACACTCCCTGACACTAGGCTGCCGACCAGATTGAATACGCTCCAATGCCAGTCTGACTCTCATCACAGTTAACAGTCTGCGGACATCCTCTGGACGATAGTGAGACTGATGAAGAATAAAGCATCTGGCGGGGACGGTATTCCAGTATAAATTCGTAAGTGCTAGTCAGCGGTATTGGGTAATGAGTTACACAAGCTTAAAACTCATGTTTGGGAAGCAAAAATGGTGCATGTGACTCTGGACGACGTTGTGGTCATGCGATTTTACGGTAAGACGTTAGATCACTGTAACCGCTGCGGCGAATGTCTTCTAGATTTTCCAGGTTTGAGTCACTTTTGCTCGATTAATGCAGTTTTCCTCAGAATGCCCCGGTCATTTCGTTTCCCCGCGTCGAACACCATCACCAGCAGCACACCCTCGTCTTTTTCGCAGACTGTTTCTGACACCAACTCTGCCCGCCGGAATCCAATGTGGTCACCAATACTTTTTTCATGGCTAGCAATGGTGCCAAGTCGGCAAACTCGGTGAGGGGTGACCTTAGGTCCTCTGGTTCCCTCGTCTCCAGGGGCGGCTTGCCAACTGGCTAAAAACGTTTAGAAGTTTGTCTGACAGATTGCCATTCAGGTAATTCATACCCGGTCTTGTGAGTCGGCAGAGGGGGTTACGGCAAATTCGGTCTAATACAGAAATGCGACGGTAAGTCCAAGAAAATAAATGTCAATATTCTGCGCTGCATTTCAGTTAGGTCAGTGGGCGCCACTTCCACTTGACTGGGAGTCCCTACTCCTGCTAGAAAGCAGCTGACAGTTTCGTACGGCAGCATCCCGCGGACAGAAACAACTGGTCAGTGGTACTAACAAAGCACGGGGAAGAAGAGTCGGCCAAGGCAGCTCCTAAAGATCTGATTTGCTGAAGACGGTGAAACCTATTCATCTGACTGACAGAGACAAAAATTCTAAGCGACGCTAAGTACTAATCCACAGTGGACTCAGCCTTAACAGAGCAGAGGTTTCACTACGACGGTGCGTGAGACTGTATGCTGAGTAAGTCTAAAGACCTGTGGTTGTGTTAGAAGTCAGGCACTTGTCTAGTGCTGGGTTCTTGCTCGGCAGAGAGCTCAACTCCACCAAATATGATGCCCGACAAGCGCGCAGGGGGAAGTCACCTGCAATGTACTTTACCCTCAAGAGGTATCCCCTTTAGACCATGAACAATTAGTGCAATACTCACAACTCCAACATATGAGACTGCCTACTCAAACCAATTCAATTTTGAGAACAATATGGTTGTACGGAAGACGGAGGGGAGTCATTGGGAGTAGCATTTGTAATCATATAAGCCAGAAAAAAGGAATTGCGCCGGGAGATGAAGGAACGATGGGAGCAGGGAATGGGGTTTCGAGAGCCCCAGAGGCGATACAAAACCTGGAGACATTTAACTCGACAAGCAGAGAATAGGGAGGTTATTTACAACGATATGTAATAAAAAAGACAACTACTGCGTGAGCGTAGACTAGTCCTTTTGAAGTGGGTTTGTATGACTTCCGCAGCAGCGCAGCCGCACAGGAACGTCCATACGCCTAGAGGCAGCAGCA
>CACRXP010000510.1:28794-38887 GCA_902702965.1 Spirometra erinaceieuropaei
AAAAAATAACAAAAGGAACGAGCAGATGAGAGCGCGTGAATCCGAGTAGCCAAAATGAGGCAGACGGCAGGAACATGAGCTGAAGACGGTTCAATCAGATGGGTTTGTAGAGGACTGTGGAGACAAACTTTTGTCGGTAACGAGATATGGCCGAGAGAACAATCACTCCATCCTGCAAGGGGGAGAGGGCAGGCGGGCAGAAGGATAAGAGGCATCGGGAAAAATAAAAAAAAACTCACAAACACCAGAAATGTCCGTGGGTCTTAGAAAGCTTCATCGTTGGTCCACGTCACCGGCTCCGCTTGTGAGACAGGCTTCTAATCGTTTGTAGACAAAGGTGGTTCAAAAATACACTGAACTAAGACAGTCTACAGAAGATTAGGTGTGTCAATAGTAGTGAAAATGCGATTCTCAGGTGGCATATCAAAAGAAGAAGAGGCGTTCACCGGGAGGGATTTATTGAAGGTCCGATGTTTCGAGTAGCTGATTCGTCTACCCGTCTTCAGAGACTGGAAAGTCTCAACAATCCACCGGCAAGTGATGCGGCCAAAATATCCGATCCCTAAGCAGGATATGTCAGCCGTTGTCTACCAACTTCAATGCAGCTGCGGAAGGTGCAACTACGCTGGGGAAACCGGTCCACGGCTGCAAACGCGAATGCACGAGCATAAGTTGAATCCAAAGTCAGAGGTAGCAACCCATGCCGCGCAAATGGGACACATCTTTAACTTTAACGCCGTTGAGATTGTTGGCCTGGGCGGTGATCATACAGCAAGGCAAGTGCAAGAAACCTGGATGTCCACCGACTGCTCTGCCAACCGCCACATCAATTTGCCTACCCCCTATCTGACTTTACGAACCTTCTTAACGGGAGGTAGTCACGGCGCGGGACAATCGGGGCCGTCAGTCATCTCCGCGGTCGACGGGGGCGATTCAGGTCACGGTGACATGCGGGTTGGATGCAGTCACACAGGCGGCATTTGCGGGTCACGCAATGAACAAAGTGCGCCATATGAGGGGAGCTGTACGCAGGACTTTCCAGTCTATGAAGATGAGTAGGCGAATCAACGACTCGAAACGTCGGACCTCCAATAAATCCCTCCCGGTGAACGCTTCTTCTTCTTTTCATTAGGTGTGTGTTACAATCGAGAGCGATAATGGGGATTGAAGACTCATGCCCTGCAATAGCGGGTGTTTTGTTCGGCTTTTAGCAGTAGCCTACCGTGGTTCTGCAGATTCAATTTGCAGTTCCAGTCCTTCCAAACTTATTCTTCCTTAAAGGAGAACAACTGGGTAGCATTTATGGAATAACTCACAACCCATCTAAGAGAAAAAGCTTACTCACTCTATCATGCAGCTGCCACAGTAAAGGAGACCGAGATGGGCGGATTCACGACAATCCAACTGGGCGCGTAATGGATCTGGTGTGGTCTGTCAGCGTGCGGTTTCACTGAGACATTCTCCTGTATACTCAGACCGAACTTAAAGTTAGCTATGCTTTCCTCGTTGGCGTAGCGCTACGGAAATCGGTGCCACCTGAGGTAATGATAACAGTACGCTCAGAACTGACGTTAAAGGAATCGAATGGTCACTAGCGCAGTTCCACTCTACGGGAGCCGATTTTAACTCTAATAAAGAATCGAATGCCTAAAACACGGCGTCCTGGGAAAACGGAGCTTTGCGTGGTCCGAGCCTATTCCCTGTTTGTGAGTAAATTTGCATGGACCGTTTTCCAATCTGAATAAAAATATTTAGCAAGATCTTTTCAAATGCTGACCGAGATATTGACCTGCAAAACACCCCATCGACTGTCAATATAGAGTCCGGTTATCCGATTAGCACTGCAAGCAGCAACAAGATAACTGTGCTCATTTCCACCTGTTCTATAAGATGGACGGTAGAGTGGCGGCGTACAGATGTCATTTACTGTCAGGATTGTAAACACACGTAATTACGGTTATCTTGTCGGCTAGCTAACAGAGGCTGGCGCAGATGGTCTGCGGATGCTGCAGAACCCTTCAAAATATATCGTTACTCGGCCAGGGATGACCGGACGCAATATTGGGCTGAAATAGCGACCTCCATGGAACAGGTCTCAAACGCTGGTGACACTCGAAAACCCCACCAACTTATCCGCCAAGTTAGTTGTAGGCCCTCTACACTGAGTGGCTCTGTTTGCAACCTGAATGGTGGCTTTATTGCTGACAATTCGGCCAAATTCGCGCGCTGACGTGAGCACTTCGAGCACCATCTCGACTTCGATACCCAACCCATCTCGCGCTTGCTCTCTTCTACAGCGCAATTTCTGTTGCCGATAGCATAAGAAAACTACGCAACAACAAGGCACCCAGAGAGGACGATACACCCACTGACATCTACAATTCTTGTGCCGGCACTCTGGCGCCCTGGCTCCATGAGGTGATTGAACAAGCGTGGAGAAACGAGGTTGCTCCTGATGACTGGGGCTTATGCATCCTTGTAGCTATCCTTAATAAGGGAGATAAGACTAGGTGCGAGAACTACCGCGGCATAAGCCTCATCGACGTTGCTGCGAAGATCTTCGCTATTGTTCTACTCAGGCGATTCCAGGCTGTGCGTGACTCTAGGGCGAGGCCCAACCAAGCCGGATTTCGTGCTGGACGTGGATGCGCGGACCAGGTAATCACACTGTGGCGCATTCTCGAATTGCGCCATGGCTACCAACAACCGACGGCCGTCTGCTTTGGTGACTTTGCCCCCCGCATTCGATTCCGTTCACCGTGAGTCCCTGTAGCGGATAATGGCGCTAGATGATGTACCGCCAAAAATCATCCTCATGATCAAGGCCTATTATTGCTCCACCACTGCGCGAGTCCTGGTCCCCAACAACATTTTCCAATCGTTTGGTATTCGGTCTGGAATTCGACAGGGTTGTATCCTGTCGCCCAATCTGTTCAACTACACTATTGACTGGATTCTCGGGAGGGCTCTACATGAAGGTGACGGTGTTGAGTTTGCACATCCGGACACCGACTGACTGATCTCGACTATGCCGAGGATATTGCCTTACTTGCTTCAAGTTTTGGTAATTTGTAGTCTACGGTGTCGCAGGTGAACGGGGTCGCTAAACCGGTCGGATTATCTATAAACGCTGGGAAGCAGCATCCCTGACCACGGAAAGGCACCTGTCGGAATTGATGGCTATCAACTTGAAGAAGTACAGTTCTAAATACCTCGGAGCGAGGCTGCTGCCGAATGGGCAGGGTAAGGATGACATTGTCTCCCTAATTAATGCAACCCGACGGGTTTTCTCAGGTCTTAGAAAATGCCTATGGATCCAGTGGTTCTTGGACCTTCGGTATTCGGTCTCCTTCGTTAGCGAAGGGAATGGGTTGAGCTGTCCAGATCTGCTGCCGCGGACCATCACGCGTGGAGAGGTACAGTTGGGGACATCGTCGAGGCCGGCTATATCAGGCATAATCGCAGCCGTATCAGGTACCAAGTAGTAAGTATCACTACTCGCAAGAGAAGCAGAATCCTGAAAAGTTCATACAGATGTACAAGAAAGATCGACCACCAAAAACGGATATGCATACGGTTGCGAGGAGCTCTTACTCGATCTTTACTTTCAAAGACACTCGGCGATAGCTAGTAAATAGCCGTTCGAAGTAAACAGCAGCGTGGTCGTGCTGTGCGACTAAACCCAGGACGAGCTACTTAAGTAGTGCACGTCCTCAGGAAGAAGGGTAGGATAGGTTGCCAATCCAGACCTCGTCTGTGTGAGTCTACTTCATTACCCGCTTCTGCAAGCCGAAAATACTGGTCGGAAAACTAAGCGGTGTTCCAAGAAAATACGCAAGAACCATCCTGTTTGGTTTATGCCCAGCAAGACTGGATCCAGTAGGAGGGATGTTCTAGCCTGTGCTGGGTGCAACTTAACCACCACAATAGTCAGGATCTAGTCCCATTTCGGAAGAGGAGAGGGAAGATATCAGTGGGCGGGGAGGACATGCATTCAGTGCAGAAGCTTGGTGGTGGTCAGAGCTCTTGCACACGCATCTTCCCGCCAGAAACGAATGACTAATTGGAGGCTAGGCAGAGTCAGCCTTGGCTGGCCGCCCTCAAAGCTGAATGTGCGCATTTTCTATCTGCGCGTAAGCCGTGATCACGTGGTTCTTAGTGCGGTGCACACATTCCACAGGCAGCCGTTTATGTGCGCTGGCGCACCTAATAGTCATGGGACACAAAGAAGCCGTCAAGGCGGAGGTTCATTCAACAGTGTGCGGGGTTATCAACGGAAAGCAAAACAAAGGAGCATACTTTTTACACCAAAGATGGTTTCAATACGGCCAGATAACCCCACCGCCAGCTCACCGAAAGCGATTACCTGGGTCCTATAGCTGTCATGAGCTAAATGTAGTTGGACCGTCCGGGCAGAGGACCCATCGATCGTCCTCTTCGCCACAGTTGGCAGACATCCTCCCGCGTCTGTCTGCAGTGGGGCAGTTAACCTCACTATGCACGCCCTCCTCTCCGTACACTTTCACCACGCTGTCGCTAGGCAGGAGATTACTCCTCTCGATAAGGCCAAGTAGACCGTGTGGACCATAGACCTCCGGTCATAAGGGATCCGGTTAGACCGAGACTCGCCAGACAGCTGTAATGTGGGGTGACTTGGCGGGTGGAAATCTGCATCCACCCCTCGGGTGAACCAGATAACGGCTCCAGGATTGTGTCCAATTAGGGGTAAAGCCGTAATACCGTCAGTACTCGTTAACTTTTTGTGGTTTAACAACTGAAAAGATCGTTGTCTGGCCACAGCTAAATGCAGTACAATTGCAGGGTCTGGGAACTGAAAGTCGGTCATGTCGCAGTTCGCCTTCGATGAGGGTCGTTGCACTACCCATCATCTGCTGACGCGTCGGGCAGTACGCATAATGGCTAACAGACAGGTCACGACCTCGCGAGGGACTACCCAATGCAGCGCAGGAGTGTTATTCACAGATTATGCATGACAGTAGGACGTAACATGGGCATTCAAGCTTGCTTTGAATATGAGAAATAGAGGCATCGCAGGCGGTCGCATAGCCGACAGCATGAAATGATTGAGTAAGTAATACTAGTAATGACGAGTGACCATTTGCAAGTTATCGGTAAATAGGTCAGTTGGCATATTTTGACGCCCCCATCAGCTCGACCGTCGGGAACTACGATGTCCACCGCGTGCCCAACAGCATGACGGACGCACAACGGTGACTTGCGCGTGAATTTGTTTTGGCGATAGTAGACTTGCGCAGCATTTGTCGCATCCTATCCTCCCTCACCTTAATTGGCAAGGCAGAGTCAGGACGATCGGGGGCGAGCTCGTGCGCAGTGGCTGACAACAGCCCGTCGAGGCGTGCCACACACGCCTGGTCCGCGCATGATGGACCAGGTTTTCACAGAAACAACAGACGGTCGGCTCGCATCCCTAATATTATAGGAAGCAGGTCCTCGGGAGTACTGAAGTTGGAAAGGTCTAGAAGTTCAAAAACAGTAAGTTATTGGGTATGACAACAGCACCATTATCGCAATTAGCCCAGTTGAAGGCAGTAGAGGTGCGTTGCAGGTGGAGATGTACCCCATTTGGATATGGCTTAAACGAAGGACTGAAGAGAGTCGGCGTCAAAAAGGAACGGACAAATAGGCGCTATGACTTACCTTTATGGACAAGGCGTACATGTGGTTCAGCATTACGTGATTGGGCTGAGGCAGGAGATTGGGATCACAGTGTACGTTGGTATCCCGGTTGAGTATAACCTATCAACAGAAAATAAATAACGACGTACAGCGGAACGTCGTGGGAAATGGCACCTTTACGGGAATAGGCCTTCAAACAGCTGTCAAGAAATCAAAGGGAATAAGTACATGTAGCAAGCAGGGCGATCTTCGACAGCGCAAGTGACAGTCAATTTCGCTTCCAAAGGACTGTAGACATACTGTGTGCGTTTCATGAGAAAAATCCTAGCTGACTGGCCATTATGATGTGCTCCGCTAGCTGGGATTTGGCGGACAAAGACGGGGAAAAGCGTCAGGAAGAGAGTATAACGTTTAAATCAGACCAAGCCGGACAACCATTCTGTGGAGCCGTTAACTAACAGTGCATTGTGTCATCGGAAGTTTGTCGAGTCCATGAGCGATCCGAATTGGACAAAAGGGTGTCAAGTATGGAATTTAAGGAAGGTGAGCTCTTCTGGTAGACTAGCAAACCGTCAGGTGTTTATGCATTCACATGACACGCTGCCGTGTCATATAGTCGGACTATCCTCCACTCGAAGAAACGGCTGCACTGCTGCATTGGTATCAGACGTAGACCATAAAAAGTGTGGCAGGGGTTTGACAAGCTGTGATCTTTGCGTTATACCTGAATAGATGACTAACATGCGTTAGACGGAGGCTGGAGACATGTCAGCCGCTGCACCCAGTCCCATAATTTCCAGTCCCTTCGATTTACACTTACAGTGATACATGATTTAAGAGGAGAGAAGAATAAGACCGATTTTAACGAGCAGTCAGGACACAGTTGCCTCATTATACTCATCTGGCACGCCACGAGCCGTAGCTTGAAAGGCTGCCGAATGTCGGGATAACATGGTCCTCCTCCAGACGGAGGGTCGGGCCGCAGCAAACTCCCCTTAACGTGACCCGTGTTGTCACAAAGGTCACAGTATTTTTATGAAGCCTGATTCGTACCGAGTGTGCTTTGCACACGCAAACTGGCCATATACCTATAGCAGTCACTGCGCCGACGTCAACCACTCGGTCCTTTCAACTGCCTTGACATGGAAGAGTGGATAGAGTGAAGTCGAGGTAGCACATGTCACTACTGCTGCCCACGGGGTGGTGGTAGTCTTCATTATGTTCAGTACAGGAACTGCAAAACGGAGTTCTCAGGGGTGTGCGTCCGCGTACAAGTGTACTAATTTTCACATAAATACATAGGTCGTCGAGACACCTAGGAGCACGTCTTTTTTAATCTTCAAAGCGACCATACTGCCACTACCACGTTCGTGGGATCAGAAGTGAATCACAGATCGTAGAATGAGCCGAACCCCTCGCCGCTGTGTCACGAAGGAGTAAAATGCCGGTTAAACAGGTATCTATGGGCTTAGATAGTACCTGTGCTGTCAAGTAGGGGAGATCGCGCAACCTATGCATATAAAGCTGAGAAAAATCTGGTGCACGGAGGTCCTGGACATTCGTACCTTGGTGATGGCTGTCTAATGTCTACTGTTGCTATGACTGCACTGAGGCTGTAGGTGCACCTATTGGCTATGCAGAATCTTGTTATGGGAAAATGGGTAGGGTGTAGTAAAAGTATCCAGAGAGGTTTACGGACGTACTGCTTTTGTACTTCGGTATATTTCATACCAGAGTTATTGGCTTTGCACGATTACCTCACAAAAAATTTCTGAACGGTTCCTATTTCCTCATCTGCCTTTATGGACATTACGTGGGGGGGGGGGGGGGGGGGGGGGGGGGGACGGTGATACATTTATAAGATTTAGGTAGGCAAAGATAAGGTACTTAGGAGCATTTTCTGTCAAAGTAAACTTATGGTAGGCCCTTAGCGGTCAAATATATAAAGAGTACATTTGGATGGCGAGACTGATATTAAGCAAATTAAATTGCGTCTCCGAGATTTTTATAGGCTAGGATTGATTGCTACCAGCGTAGTAGATTGCGCTTGAGTATATGCGGATCTGTATACAGAAAACCTCTCACTGTCCTAAATGTGAGGAGGTCGCATCTGGTGAAGGTGAGGGGGTTAGAATAGTACCCCGAAAGATAGCACATGGAAAAGGAAGTCAGGCCGGATACTGTCTCGGATTTGCACTGTTTGGTGACGATTATAGGATAAGACTAAATAGAGTCAAAGGTGAGGGAAAGCGAATTCCGAGGTTTTTAGCTTAAATATTAACCCGTAATGGCGGGGTCTCCAACAAATACCCTTTTAGATAAATGCAAATTGCAGCGACTGTATTATTAGTAGCCCTATTTTAGAGATAAATATCAGGGACGTGGAGTGACGGGCTGGCAGGACTTTCCAGGTAAAAGCGTACGCCAAAGGGCGCTTGAGGTCGGCAGTTTTGAAAAAACCCACAATAGGTCCCTACTTGTGCAGGAAGATGGATTACCAGTCAGTCTAGCCGCTGGCTACCCGGCGCGCCCATAGGTGGCGGTGGATAGTGGAGCGGCCCTCAGTAAAGGTTAGCTCCAAAACGAGGGGGGCTCTCGGATCCGGCGAAAAAAAATCACGGACCAACAGCAATATCGCTACCATGGCGAGAAGTACTGAGGTTTGGCACGCCGGCTGCCCTATAAAGGACCTCAAAGTCCGCTGACAGCACTATGGCATGTCGTCCGTGAACCGCTATCAAACAGGACTGCTTGTCCCTGCTGCCTTGTAAGTCGGTTCTTGAGCTAAAGCGTCGGAGGAAACAACCTCTAAAAACAATCTAAACGGCTGTTGGACATTCACCTGTACACAAAATCCCCGAAAAACCTCAAAAAGTGTCCGGTCCAAGTATTATGACGCATGCTGCGGTGTACGTGGGAACCGACGCGCTCAACAATCCTGATACGGTGGTGCAAGCTGGACCGCTCAATCGAGAAAGGATATTTGGCAGCGGATGCTGGAATGTGCGAACGTTCCTTTACCCCGTTAACCAGATTCCGAGGTGCGTAGTCTTAAGCTGTCTACTGCCTGTCTGAAGTCCAAATCCTCGACTCAGGCATGCTTGGGAAATAAACAACCGGGGTGTCAACTCCTATTTCGTCCCGTACCACTGCAGCCAACACGACGTCTCGCTGCATGTGGACCTGTTAACGACCGGTTGGCTTACGTGGAGCCGAAGGGTTACTTTAAGACCATTTCTGCTGTCTGCGTGTACACACCAACATCAGCTGCCGAATAGTGAGATAAAGAAACCCACACACAGCTGCAAGAGTTGGCTAAAAGACTGCCTCATTGTGCTCTGCTGATTGCTGCCGGAGCCTGGAAATAGCCAGAATGGACCTGGCTTGGTTCACGATGCGACAATGGTGGAAGAATGCTAAACCTTGCTGTGTGTCACCAAAACGTGCTTTCAGCATCGCCACAAACATCTGCTGGCCTGGTATTCAAACGACGGTTACACGACTAGGCAGACTGAGTGCATTATAGTCGGTTCAGGGTTCCGCAGCTGGGTTACTGACAGCAGACCGAGGTGCTGTGTCGAAATTGATAGCGTCTGTGGGTCAGACAATGTCCTTGTTCGCACACGCCGGAAGGTTCACCTCTGGTTCGTAGCCAAATTGTCACGTGTAAAACGCTTTGGTGCCGCAAAACTGCGACAAACCGACGCAGCCGAGGCTCTGAGCGAAGAAATTTGTTCTCACTTAACGACCCGAATCGCTACAGAAGATAGTAGCGAGTGGTCATCTGTGAAGTCACCAGTCATCTGTGGCAGCTGCAAAAGGTTTGGAGTCACCCAGAAGCGCCGCTGTGACTGGATCAGTGGAAAAATCCTGTGGTTATCTGCCCTGTCGGCTCGAGCAAAATTCCGCAATGATGACTCGTTTTGTCGACTTCGGAAAGTGGCGGCAAAGTGGGCTGAAATAACGAACCTCATGCAGCAGGCCTCAGATGTTGATGACACTCGAAAACTCAAGCAAATTATCCGCCAAGTTGGTAGCAGACCCTCTGCATTGAGTGACACTGTTCAAGATGTAAATGGCGACTTCACTGATGACAAGTCTGTTAAATTCAAGCGCGGGGTGAGCACTTCGAGCAGACTCTGAACTTCGCTGACCAGCCCATAACGGCCTTGCTTTCCTGTGGAGATGAGTTTTATCTTTCTCCAGCCTATACACTGCCATGCGACCCCCCTCCCCCGCCCTCTGGAAGAAGTCGCCGATGCAATACGGTGGCTGCACACACCAATAAGACGCCCGAAGAGGACGGTACCCCCACTGACATATATATACATATATTGTGTCGACACAGGCGTCCGAGCTCAATGAGATGGTCGGAGTCCAATGGGGATGTGGTCGGTCCTGGTAACTTGGCTTCAGGCATTCTTCAAGAAGGGAG
>CACRXP010000510.1:54984-78045 GCA_902702965.1 Spirometra erinaceieuropaei
GCTCCTATTTTTGTTGGGGTAAGTTTTGGGTTTTCGGTCAGGGGTTTGGCGGTACGTCTAGGTGCGGTTTACGCTGTGCCAGACGCCTGTGTCCCTTCCAACCTCCTGTCTTCTTGACTGTGTTTTGATACCGGATCAAGGGGGGGGGGAAGAGGAGGAGAGGTAGAGTAGATGCTTCCCAGGTCTACTATCATCATAAAAGAAATCACGTGTAAGCCACCGTCCCTGTTCACACGCTGCTGTGGAGCATTCGGTGGACATCGTCGACAATGACGGTGGAACTGTCGTGTGGTTAGGACTGGACTGCTGGTGTAGATACCGCCAAGTTTGGCTCTAGGATATGCAAATGATTGCACAACACAACTCGACAATCCTTTTTCAGAGTTCACAGAGAGTGAGAGTTTTGCAAGCGATCTTTCCTGATGCAAAAAAGTACTACTCGTGTAAATGGCCCCGATTCTAGCTGCACGTGGGATTACCAACATTTCGGACAACGCAAATTTCCAGGAAGACAGGATTAGTTGACGTCAACGAACTTTTCGGCGGTCTTGTCATTATGTTATTAGCGACAAAGATAAGGGAGACTGGAATGGCCATTTCTGGCTTATTGGCCGTCGTCAGCCAGTCATACCCAACCCCGAAGCGTGGAACACCCAAGGCTCGAACTCTCGACCTGCTAGGTAGAAGTCCACGCCTCTAACCACTGGGTCACGAGCCCCTGGCCCTGTCGGTTTCGATCGGGAATATACAATGGTGGGGGCGCTCACTGATCGTTCTTACGGAAGTCACTCGTTCCGTTGATATAGGCAGTATGCTATTGCTAACTGCGAGTGTTGACTATGACTTGTGTGCTGACCTGACGAGAGTGAAGCTGACTTGCTCGGTTCCTAACCTTATCTCCGTTTTCACTCCAAAGATATTACAAAAAAACAGTGAACTTGCTGGTTATGTAGCGATTCTACTCCGAGCCCCTGCTGTCGCAACGCGAATGTCTACACTTGCGCATCAGGGCTGTCTGGCGTTCGGCCACTCGGCCTTCCAACTGGCTAATCAGATTCAAGGCTGAGTCAGGACGCTTTGACGCACAGTGGGGACGCCGTTCTCCCCCCCCCGCGCCAGAGGCACTCTTCGCTGCCTGCCAACCCCTTCTGGTCCATTCTCCAGTTGTTATGTACGAAATGAACAATCCTCCCAACCGATGTCCATCTTCTCTCTCCATTCGGGATAGAGCCTGAGAGTCGTGGTATCCGGGGTCTCACTCTCGGCTTCGGCTGTTGCGATAGTCCGTATCAGTATGTATCAGTGTATTTCAGGGAAAGTAGGTGTGTATCTTTGAAATCCCTACTGGTTACATGCAGAGGAAGTATATGGAGAAAATAACAAAAACAAAAACAAAAACTGTACAGATAAAGACAGAATTTCATGAATTAACAGCAGGCAAAGACATATGAATTCAATTTGTTGATTAAATGCAGCAGACAGTTGATGCAAACCTAAGATACATGAAATGAAGTAAAATTCTTTATTTCACAGGCATTGCGGTGAATGCGAGCAGCGGTGTGCGACGTAGTTCAAAGGTAATAAATTACCCAAAACATGTTACTTGAATGTTGGTAGTAGCATCGGCATAACAGTAAATTGTCAACGTTGGCTATCAAGGTGGCTGTAGTCCGGCGTTATTGTGGTGCGCGTTCCAATGTTTATCTAGCCTCCGTTTAAAAGTGTCTACGAATCCTGACATAACAACATCGTCAGGCAAAGCATTCCAAGCTGCAGCCACTCTGTTGGAGAAGAAGAACTTTCGTGTGTCTAGCCGGGCACCAGTCACACGTAGATTGAGTTGATGGCCTCTCAGGTTAGTCGTAGTCGCCAACTCGAAGAAGTCTCCAGATGCGAGACAGCAGCCCTGATTGCGCACGATGCGGAAAGCTTGTACCAGGTACCCACGTAGCTGTCTGTAACTCAAAGGAAAGAGGTCAAGATGAACTAATCGTGTTTCATAGGGTAGTGATCACCGCCCAGATACAAGTTTCGTTGCTCGCCGTTAAACTTTTTCGAGTATGCCGAGGTCTTTAGCGGTCCAGGGTCTCATCTCCTTGGCTCCTCTTCCCTACGGGGAGTGCCACCATTAAATAGGGCTTCTGAGGCGTTCCAGATGGCTGCCGAACTCCGGTATGGGTCGTGAGTCAGTTTACTGGAAGGGTGACCCGAGTTAGCCTGGGTCGCCTACGGGATTGAATGTCACCCTCCCCGTAGAACCTTTTGAAGTGGAGGGGGAGAGGGAGGACAGAGAATACGGACGGAAGGGGGAAGAGGATGGCAGGGTGTGAGGCGATTACCGGGCTGTGGTAGTTAGACAAATCCTAACTTCTTGGAGCCACATTTGGGGGCTGAGTGTTTCATTGAGGACTGTAAGGAGCAGTTGGCATTTGAATGTTGCGGCCTACCGCTCATAGGCTTACTTCATGTTTAACGGGCATGTTTAGGAGCAAATCCAGGCAACCCCAATGGGCTCAGCGATTTCCGCCTACCTGGCTAGGATGGTCTTGCAGGAACCGGGAAGTCGAATCTTCTGTTCCTACAAGCCAACATTCTGAATGGGCTACGTGGGCGAGACCTTGATCATCTTACGCCAAAACGCGAAAGACAACTTTAAATGGGAAGTTGCCTAGAACTCCCCCCAAATTCTAATCACTCTGGGGGGGGGGGGTAGGAAAAGGACGTAGAAGTCGATTTCAGGGTGTCGAAGCAGGGAGACGGAATCTTCCGGACGATGTCTTTCCAAAAGCAACAAATACGGCAATAAAATCTTCCACTGCAACAGCAACTAGCCCTGTCGCACAAACATAGTTGCATTCGGACCCTTTTGCGCTGCACCGAGAGCGCAAGTCTCTATGGCGCCTCGTCCTCTTCACGTAGCTTCATAAACAAATGCTTGTATCAAAAACACATGGAGGACGGACTTTGAGCAAGAAAATCCTGCAATCTTCCCTGCCCTGCCCTATGTAGCTGACGTCTCCGAAGCCAGTGCTAAAACTACTCATCGTGGCACATTGAGCACCTGTTAGAAGTCGCTATCCGCTGCCTATTCATGCATCCCAAGGGCCGGGTACCACGGCGTCAACCTTTTAATTTGCCTGGACGACTGCTACGGCGTGGAGGAGAGGCGACTAATGACGCACATGCATGGACATGTTTTAACCGTCAGGCGGAAAGATGTGTGGGCATATTTTGCCATGTGCAGTCGATTTGACCTTGATAGTGCGAAAGCATGTGGCAGTCACGTTCATGTCTCCAATCGTATAGTTACGCATTCTTGCTAGACTTATGCATATCTTCCGATCTGGTAGGGGGGTACTGTGGTGAGGTACCGGACAAATTTACCTCTGACAATCGAGTCCCGTTTTTTTATCCGAATTGCTTGTTTGAATGTGAGGAAAAACAGCACACCTGCACAACCCGCTTCGCGCTCTGTTGTCAGGTTATTTAACATTCAGAATTTCTGTATTATTCACACGTCGATTTTACTTGCTGACTTTAATGCTAAGGGCTCGTGAGATATAATTCGTTAGTTCGTGAGAACATTGCCATTTACGTCAATATTCTTATGTCCGCATTTGTGGAGTCTTTTAAAAGGAAACTGGATCAGTACGGACCACAATGGCCATCTGACCGATACCTCGAGGGTCGGTAATGAATATTTTTGATTGTTGCTTTATAATTTCCCCAGAAATTAACTGCGAGTTTGGAGCAGGTCAGTATATTTAAGGTCTATAGGCTCAGACTCCAGATTTATGTATGAATATTTGAACCGAAGTCCATCAGCCATAGCGGATAACCGCGTGATATTTATTTACTGCCAACAGGCAGCTAGTAATATAGTTTAGGGTAAGGTGATTTCATACTAACAGCAGAGATAATAGCCAAAAGCCCATACACGCGTGTTTCACCGCTGCATGGCGCAGCCGCGAGGGGTTCGTAGTTAATTTCTAAAGAAATTAAAAAGCTACAATTTCTAAATCGGAGTATATACCAGCAGGCAGACGGGGAATGCTGGGAGACCCACTGACGAGCCGAACCCCTCGCAGCTGTGTCATGCAGCAACAGAATATCGGCGAAAAACGCGTGTATGGGTTTTTGTGGCTATTACCTGTGCTGTATGGAATCACCCTACCCCAAACTATATTTTAAATGTTATGGTTCTACTGTACATATTTAAGTAACGTTTGTTTATGTAATTTTATTTGCGTTTCAACAGCGTACCTACAGACCATTGACATCGTACTACTTTGAACATAAACTAACTGCTGTCCAATGCACCCATGTGTCGGTGCTATTAGCACTTATAATGGCATGTCTGTCTGTACAGAACCAAGGCCAGCCGCGAATTAGTTGAAGCCTGAAGATGAGTATTAGTGCCGGCAGTCACATCTAGACTGACGTCACTGATGTTTGATTGACTCGTTCCCTCTATAAATGCATCAGGTTTAAAAAAAGATGTAATCGGCTACCAAATGAGTAGAGGAGAGAATATTTTCATGTGCATTTTCTATAAAATACATTTGAAAATATAAGCCCGTAGAGCATAAATAGACGAAATACGCAATAATTAAGTAGTCACTGTTACCGACTATGCCTGCTGCTGGCGGCCGGAAAGGAACGTATTCAGAATCCAGTATCCTAGCGTGTTCGAGATGTCTTGGGTTTATGCCGCCCGACAATCGATTCTATGACCCTACCTAAGTAATTCTTCCTAATGGAAAATGAACTTCAGGATTTGGGGCAACATGTCGTGATATCGGTCTCCGACCATAATTCTCGCTCATCATCATCATCATCATCATCATCATCATCATCATCATCATCATCATCATCACTTTGACGCGGTTTTTGCGTAATGAAACGACTGATAAGTAGAGTAGATATCACTCAGCCATCGCACGTTATCTTGTATTTGGTTAATCAGTTCAGCCCATCGGTAAAAGACAGTCCGCACTTCAGCCGAGACGGAAATCCATACTCCAGCACGTTAGCTTTCCACGGTCTTTAATGTGACGTTCTTCTCTTTTAAACTTTTTCTTTTTAGCACTAAGTGTCCATTGTCGTGTGTAGGGCTATACTGCCACGCAAGGCTTCCCACAAAGCGAAGGCTGAAGTTTGTTTTTACTGGTAATTCCCGTGAAACAGCCAGTCAGTAAATTAACTAACGCACACTTTAAATGATGGTGTTTTGCCTGGGTCTACTACTGGATTTGGATTTAACGTGTTGCCTTCGTTACTCTGTTAAGCATGCAAAAATAATTTTAAGGACAGCAAATTTTGATCGAGAATTGCACTTCATTCCTTCTGACTTGCAAGTAGACATAAACGGTTTATTCGCTATATCAGAATTAAATCCGGTACATTAATGCAGAAAAACCGGGGGATCTCGGTAACACATTACAGACGAGACACCTGTGCGAGACGAGCACTATTTCAGTAGGATGGTATGAGTAAGGTCTGGTTACTAACAAACAGTTAGTAGCAAAAAACCATTAATAAACATTGACATCAGAGATGCCACACTACCTTTGTGACAGGTTCTGTGACACGAACTACCTGTTAGGCATGCCAGTTGAAACGTTAAAAGAACAATTGACACGCTGCACGCAAAACGTCCAATTTCTCTGAAATGGTCAACTGTACAGGCAAATAGACGGCGTAACGATGGACTCACCGCTCGATCCCATCCTCGCAAATGTCTTCAGGGGCAAAGTCGAGATGACAAGGTTACGAGATACTATTAATGACCTCAAATTCTACGATCGGTAGCTGGACGATATATTTCGTCTGACGGATATTATTACCGGCACAGACGTCCTGGTCCAAAGGTTTATCAGTGCACACCCCTCGCTAAAGTTCTCTGCAGAGTTTGAGGCAGACAACCAAATCGTCTTCCTGGATGTTCTTCTGCACAGACAAGAGGATGGATCCATCCAGCGTAGGGTATTCCGAGGGAAAACCTGGACCAGACAACACAGTAATTTTCACAGGTTTGTTCCCCTAAATATTAAACGCAATTTGGTACAGGGATTGACAGCTTGAGTGAGACGTATCTGCTCTCCTGAGACTGTTGAGTCAGAACTCCAACAGCTGTAGGATACACTCCACGAAAACGGCTACCCAGAAAGATTTGCTCTCCGACAAATAGGGGAGCGCACTTCCAAGCCCACCACAGCATCTGCAGAACCCAAGTGTGTTTCGTTCAAGCCCCCGGTGAACATGGAGTTGGCGAGACTAGTAGTATTTCAGCATGGCAGAAGCATGATTCGAAAGCTCCTCCAAGATTGTCACGCGGGACTTCGCAATTACCGTCACAGGATTCACCAAGAAAAGACCAGATGCTGTGAGTTCATGGGCGAGATCGGTAAAAATCTGCTCCCTCAGAGGGTGACTGAACAAGCCTGCGAACAAAGAGTGATATGCGACGCAGCACTGGAGAACAAATTCCGAAAGCTACCCAATCCAACGTCGCCCTGAAACGGCAAACTGTGCACAACCTGTCGTCAAAGGAGCTGACGAAGGATCAGATGCAGGTTTTACGGCACGAAGCTTCATTTAACACGGCTGACGCCAAACCTGTTAACATGATTGCAGCAGTGGAATCGGTCCTTGGTCAGTCGGAGGCAACGGAGGAGATTAAGAGCCTCATTCGACACCAAGTGTCGTCTATCCTGATAGCCTACAGGCAGCGGGAAGTGCTTTCCAAGGTCGAACGTGATGTGCTTAAAGAACTCAAGGCCGACAAAGACCTGGCCATCGTGCTAGCGGACAAGGGGCGCTCCACGGTTGTACTGGCCAGGACAGACTACCTTCAAAAGCCAAAGGTTTGCTGGAGGACGGACAGTTCTATGTCCCATGTGCAACGAACCCCGTAAAAACGCCGACACGCGAAATTAACGCTACTTTGTTGGCCTTGGAGAACTCAGATGCAATAACACCGACCGACAGACGCATGGCGAGCCCCCAAGATACGGCTTTGGCCCGATTCTATGGCCTCCCTAAGGTGCACAAAGAGGGCACTCCTCTTCGACCCATCGTGTCGCTCAAAGGTACTCCAACGTACGGACTGGCTGATTGGCTGTTCCGGCGTCTCGAGTTCCTGACCGCTGAGTCAGACATCACGGTTTCTTCGTCAGCAGAATTCCTGGAGAAACTCCAAGGGGTAAGTCTCCATCCAAATGAGGTCATGGTATCTTTCGATATTACGTCAAACTTCTATTACTTCTACTTCCCAGGATCTGGCGATCGAGACAATCGAGTTGCATCTATAAAGCAAATACGATGAAGCGGAGAATCTTCCTGGACACGGCCCAAGTCCTTCAGTTCCTTAAGTTCTGCCTCGGAACGTACTTCACGTTCGACGAGACAATATACTAACAGGTGAAGTGTACGCCAATGCGTTCGCCGATTTCGGGATTCATCGCCTAGGCGGTCCTGCAACGGTTAGAGTCGCTGGTCTTCCAACATCACAGATCGAAATTCTGGGCCCGGTATGTGGACGATACGTTCGTCGTTATCGACCGGGATCAACTGCTGACATTCAAGAAACATCTAAATGCGGAGATTCCGGACATACAATTTACGATGGAGGAGGAAGAGAACAACCAGCTGGCCTTCCTGGATGTCCTCGCATGCCGCAAAGATTGTGGTGGCCTAAAGACCAAAGTGTTCAGGAAAGCGACAAATACGATGCAAGTACTGAACTTTAACAGCAACCACCCAATCAGCCACAAACGCAGTTGAGTAAGGACGCTCTATCGGCTTGCCGAAATGCACTGCAGTAAGCCGGAAGACAAGATTGTCGTACCACAATACCTCCGATGGGTTTTCAAAGCCAATGGCTACCCGCGCAACTTCGTCAACCGATGCATACGCAAAAGGGACGAAAGGCCTAACCGCATGGACACCAAATTTTGGCGAGCACCTCCGTATGTCAAGAACATTTCGGAAGCTGTCGGCCGCCTGTTCGCGCCACTTGGGGTTGGAGTTGCACACAGACTGGAGGCAACCATCAAGCGTCAGGTATTGAAATTGAAAGACCCACTGCCACGGCAAGAAACGTCTGGACTCGTTTATCGAATCTGTTACAGTTGCGGATAAAGTAACTTCGTCGGAGAAACTGGAAGACAGCTCCGAAAGAGAATGGCCGAACACGCTGCAGCGGTGCGGATAAATGACGCCAACTCTCAAGTTGCGTTTCATGCGAGGAGATCCGGCCACACATTCAAATTAGACGAGGTCGAAATTCTCGCAAGATGTGACAACCGCGTGAGCCGGGAACTGCTTGAGTCATGGTTTACTGGCCCCCAGTGTATTAACAAGTGCAATGATCTTCCCATTCAATACTCGGTGCTGAGACTTCGCCTAGGCGGAGTAATTGGCCACGCGGGGAGCGCACAAGTGAACACTCCTCCCAACACCCGGGTCAGCGCGTCAGATGGTCGAGCAATCATCACCAACATCCAACGCACGTGATGAAATTGCAGCAATTAACGACGCGAATGTCGGCCATCAGACAGTCAGTACACCTGATGAAGGGGGGAGTCGTGAATATTTATAGGAATGTGGTAGAATGGCGACTACATCCTATAAATACTGCAGCCTCTAGTTCATGAACCACCTGTATCTGCTTTTGTCTCTGATGAAGGATTTGAGCAGGAATCCGAAACGTCAGGCTAATAAACCTCTTGCCCCAGCGATCGTGTCTCCTTCTTCAGAAAAGATAGACTTATTTATAAGACACAGCAAGTGACCTAGTAAGTAGACGTCTGAAGACAGCGATCAATAACGCTTCCCGGCAGCGAATTTACTCGTATGTTTCACGAACTCTCCCCTCCTAGGTTTGAGAGGTAAAGACCGACTCCCGTTGCAGGCCACATCGATGTGTATTTACTCATTCACTTGCTCCTGTGTAGCGGGATACACTGGTCGTACAACGAGGCGCCTGAAAAAAGAGAGTACGTGAAGATATACCGACCTGGGTAGGCAGAGGTGAAAAGAAATCGATTTCGAGTTCTATTCTCGCACATCTTGTCGACGCAAATCACCGAGTCTATGCCAAAGAAGCCTTTCAAGTTGTCTACCGGACACCAGCAAGCTTCTCCAGTGGCTTGCGGCAACGGGTGGTAGCTACAGCCGAGGCAGTGGCTATACGACCAGCCACTCTAATGCTATGTTGTCGGAAGATGTTGACACAGGCGCTCTGTCTTCCGTAGCCAACGCCGACCCCCGATGATGATTAAACGTCGCCCCAACCTCCTGATGGCAGTGATGTGTGCTTAACGTACCCGACTTATAAGCATCACTCACAGCCTATGTCACTCCTCCCCCTCGCCCCTTGACCCAATGATCATAACACGCCGACATCGTCATGCGGATGGCGTGGGAATGGTGAGTGTTAATAGCCCCTGAGTCACCTATAAACCCTATCAACTTCGCATATTTTCAACTCCTATGTAACTGATTTTGCCTGATGACCATTTACCGAAAACACCTGTTTGCCAAATTGACTTTTCAAATATGTTACTGGTAAATGTTTAGTAAGATGTGCATTTTGCATTAATATTGTATGTACCGTTTCAGTAGGGTCATAAATGGGACTGCCTATTACCTTAAATATACTACCAACAGTTTATTAAAGGTCTATAGGATGAGACAGAGGTTTCAACGTATGAATATTTGGGCCGAAGTCCATCAGCCACAGCGGGTAATCGCCTAATATTCATTGACTGCCAACAGGCGGCTAGTAGTATACGATAGGGTAAGGTGTTTTGGGTAAAACCTCATATGAGATTTACCTTAGGGCATCGAATTACACCTCATTACTGCCAAAACTCGCCTGGGACGCTTGACAGCTAGACATATTTATGGGTCGCATTTGCATATAAAATGAAATTTGGCAGAAAACTACCGACTCGAGATGCATAGGCAAAATTGCAAGCAGCAGTATACTATGTCGACCCCAATACGCACACAGGAAAATGCGTTGAAATCAGGAGAAGAGGCGGTTCATCCCAAGTAAAGATCCAATGCCTGAATTCTGGATGTATCTTTACTTGTAGGCGGAAGCTACAACAGTCCGAATAAAGCAAACACAGAGGCCCGCAAAGCGGTCTAACCGCCCTTCGAATAAATACACCCCAACCCCAACCCTAAACCTAACTCAAAAATCAAAACCTAACACTATTCTTAGAACCTAAACCTAAAACTTATCCTAAAACTGAACCATAACACTAAACCTAACGCTGTCATTGACCCTAACCCCAGAACCTTACCCTTACCCTAGTAATGACGCTAACCATAAAACCTTACCCTAACAGCAAGCCTGAAACCTGACTCTGACACTAAACCTAACCCTGACCCTAACACTTGCCCTAAAACCTAACCGTAACGCAAACCCTAAAACTTAACCCAAACCGTAATCCTTAAACCTTACCCTTTCCCTCAACCGGGAATCCACATTGCGTTCCCTTCACTAAAGTCTCCTACCTTGGCCGAAACCGGCGCACTGCGGAACTTAATATAAACACGCCTACTGACAAAAAGCAAGTACGTAAACAATCTCGACTGATAACGTCCGGCAACGAACTACGATCTTACCATCTTTTTTTTACCAATGTTTGTGCCCAATAATAATTGCCTGTCTTGCGAGTTCTGTTCAAAAAAAAATTTAAACCTGAACAATGTCAACTATGGGCACCCGGAACTAGTGGTCTCGCATCTCCGATATTAACCTATGTTCGTGCACGTGTGTATGGGGAAATTTGACTACTGTATAGGTCATCGCAAATGTCGCATGGGATTTTGCAGACCACTTCCCTCTCCTCCCGTCCTTCATGCGTACAATTTGAACGTTCAGTATGGTAGGAAGTCTGTGTGCCATTTATTTTTTTTTATTTCAATGATTTCAGGTGCAGCGTTATTGCGGCGATGAGTTTATGATAATTTTTCAGACATACGTCTCATTTATACACCGCTTTTGCGTAGAAATTCCTAAATCGTCGCTTAAATGCTGCTATCACGCGCACATACCCAGACGCTGAGATAAAACTGGCTTTCACAACCACTCCGCTTCTTCGACTTGAAGGGAAGGATAGACTGCCTTTTCAGACCTCTTCAATGTGCATTTACGACTTCATTTGCTCCTGTGGGGCAGGTTATATTGGTCGAACAACTAGGATGCGAGAGCACCAACCTGACTGGCAAAATAAATGTGGAGGGAGACTCCATTTCAAGCGCATTTGTGGCTCATTTGCTTGACGATGACCACCGATAGATGTCAAATAAGTATCCTGACTCATCTATAAAGTATTGGCGAGACACTCAGAGTTCCTGCGTCAGCACATACTTGTGACGGCAGAGGAAGTGGCCATACGGTTAGCCAACCCAGACTTGTGCTCGCATAAAGCGTTTGTATAAGCGCCAAGGCCCCTCTTGGCGAAGACGAACCCAGCATACATGTTCACACCCACCACCTCGCGTTACGGCGATGCGACACGGACAGCTAGTCGCCGGGCGCCTTCCCCCTCCCCGTCCCTAAGCCCCTGACAGAACTAGAATCGGACCCCTGACCCCTAAACGCCCCTCAACCCTCTCCCACATATTGACTTCTATTGGATGTTTAAATTTTGCTATTCTGCTCGCCCTTTTATTACCGTACAGGCCTGATGAGTAATCGAAAGCATACGCTTGCCGGACTTGACTTGAACTAACCATCCGCTACGTAGATGCGGGCAGTCCCTTGTGATAGGCCGTCACCCCTTCGCACAGCCAGCCCATGTTCGTTTATGCGCAATCCTGGCATGCATTCGGTCTAGCCTGCATAATTACACGGTCAGTTTGGGCACGGGATGCCATCTTAATGGTCTTTGATTTTCATGACGCCGTTATTCATGGTAGTCTTGGGCCGGGGCCCAATTTCGACACCTAGACGAGCAGCAATGCGCTCCGTAGCTGCTGATACCCTCATAATGTCTGGCAGGGTACGCCATAACCTTGATGGTGATTTATTTGTTCCCAGGAAGAACATGCTGCAGAATCCCCACAACAAGCTCAACGCAGCCACTGCCCTTCCTTGATGTGTCCTGGCGTGAAACCGAGACGATGGTTAACCGGAAGGCAGGATCCAGATTCATTGCAGGGAGTGGGATTTATTTGGGTCATAAAATACTGTGAGACTAAACCTTAATACATAAAACCATTTGGCGAATCTGTTGTCTTCCGGCGAATGCAGTTAACCTGAGAGAAACCAACTAGTAAATGAAGAATGGGAGTACTTCATTGAAAACAAATTAGAAGCATTTACGGTGAACGATTTGGGGACCGGATTCGTCATACTCCTGCTTCGTGATCCACATCTGCTGGAAGGTGGACAGAGAGCCCAGAATCGAACCTCCGATCCAAACTGAGTATTTGCGCTCCGGTGGAGCAATGATTTTAATCTTCATTGATGACGGGGCAAGCGAGGTGAGCTCCTTGTTTATCCTGTCAGCAATGCCCGGGTACATGGTTGAGCCGCCTGACAGGACAATGTTGGCGTACAGGTCCTTCCTGATATCGAGATCACACTTCATGATGGAGTTGTAGGTGGTCTCATGAATCCCCACACTCTCCTGACCTAAGAAGCTAGGTTGGAAAAGGGCCTCGGGACAGCGAAATCGCCCGTTACCCACTGTGATCACCTGACCATCGGGAAGTTCGTAGGATTTCTCGAGAGAGGAGCTCGAGGCTGCAGTTGCCATCTCGTTCTCGAAGTCGAGTGCCACGTAACAAAGCTTCTCCTTTACGTCACGGACGATTTCTCTTTCGGCGGTGGTGATGAAACTGTAACCACGCTCTGTGATGATTTTAATGAGATAGTCGGTGAGATCACGACCAGCCAGATCAAGACGTAGGATGGCGTGGGGTAGGGCATAACCCTCGTAGATGGGAGCAGTATGGCTGACGCCATCGCCCGAGTCCAGAACGATGCCGGTGGTGCGACCGGAGGCATACAATGAGAGGACGGCCTGAATAGCAACGTACATGGCTGGGCAGTTGAAGGTCTCAAACATGATGGTGGTCATCTTCTCACGGTTGGCCTTGGGGTTCAGTGGGACCTCAGTCAGTAGGACTGGGTGTTCCTCTGGAGCAACGCGGAGTTCATTGTAGAAGGTGTGATGCCAGATCTTCTCCATGTCATCCCAGTTGGTGACGATGCCATGCTCTATGGGGTATTTGAGGGAGAGGATGCCTCTCTTGGATTGGGCCTCATCGCCGACGTAGCAGTCCTTGTTGCCCATGCCGATTATGATGCCTGGCAGGCGAGGTCGACCGACGATGGAGGGGAAGACGGCTCGAGGTGAGTCGTCACCGGCGAAGCCAGCTTTGCACATACCCGATCCATTGTCGACGACGAGGGGTGCGATTTCGTCAGCCATCGTTCATTGCTTTACTTTGTAGGTGAAGACGCCTATGTGCGCCTGACTTTATATAGTCTCTTACCGAAAGCACTTTTGCTGTCAGGTGCCTTGCTGCATGTGATCACACCGTTTACGCGTGATACGTCATCCCAATTCCTTCTCGGCAATAATAATACAATTTATGATCTTATTTATTTTAAGTTTATGCTCCTCGCCCGACTGACAGCATGACTCAGCCGCAATTTCTTTCAAGAATCACGTCATCTTGATATTTTTTACTCCAAAAAGGAGTATGATTGGGTTTTAAAAAAAATTCTCATTGCCGAATAATTTGGAGCCTGATTAGTCGTTGCATTAGCGCTTAGTGATTTCAGTCTACAAGGAGCACGCGTTCCCCGCAAGGAAAATCACATATTCTTTAAGTGCAGACTAGACGCTCACTTGTTGAGAACCTACTGTACATACAATCATGATTGTTTTAGCGGCGGCAGTTTGCGCCTGGCTCACAGTTACCGCTAACTTCTTAACGTTTCGCATTTGCTGATGTAATTGATGACTTTATTTCTGTTTATCGACATGAATAGGGTGCTCAAGGGCGAAAGCCTCATTCCCTTAATAAACTGACTTAAACTGACTTTAAAAATATATCATACAGAGTCCATAAAATTTTGCAATGGATGCGGACTGTGTTGTTCATTTCCTGAGGAAAATGGACGGATATGATGCTATAGGAATGGACATTGCGCGGTCATAAAAAATCTCATAATTAGAAACCGTTTTAATACTTAGTCATACTCCTTTTTTGAGTATAAAATATAAAGATGACGTGATTCTTTATTAAACGACTGAAAGAAAACACAATTTTACTCATGGTTTTATATACAAGATCGTCGAAATCCGTTGGAAAAACGCATGCTACTTAAGTAGCCACTTTTTCCAAAGTAAAATTTGAACATGAGACTGAAAAGCAGTGTATTCCAAAGCTGACATCCTGCCGAGTCCGAGATATTATAGGATTTTGTCACGTGATAATTAGCATTATAACCGCGCTTAAGTAATCCTTCCTAATCGAAAACGCCTTTCAGAATTTCAGCCAACATTTCATGGGATCGTTCACGCACTGTATGTGTGGCGTGTTGTGTGTTGTTGGCAATTTCAGTGTTTCTAAAAGCAAAGTATATGTTTATTATTTTGGGGATATTTACGTTTTTTTCGCACAAACTTCCTTCGAATGAAAATTTTTTAAAAAGCGGAGAACTACTACTGTCTTCGGAGATTGACGGTGAAGCGAGATGTGGGTGCTTTTTTACTCTCATCCAACGTTGGAATCCTGCTTGCTACAACCATGATTCCAGAGATAGCCTTTTAGAACAAATGTTTTTTGGGTAAAGCTTTATGTGAGATCTATCGTCGGACATCAAATTATTCTTCATTGCGGTCAAAACCCGCGCGGGACGCTCGTCAACTTGACATATTTAGGGGTCGCATTTGCATAAAAAATGAAAGTCAACAGAAAACTGCCGACTTTAGATGCTTTCGTACAGCAAAATACATGAGCAAAATTGCAAACGCTGAGACGGAACTCGTCCAAATAATTCTCGTCAAGCCAGTATATTTATACGGGAAGGGGATAGAAGTAAAACATGTCAGTGATTAGTGAAATCGATTAAAGTTCGTTTTAAAACACAAGGGGGATGTGCATTGAGAGAAGAAGGGCGCGGATAGTTGCATGTAGTTAGTCGATCGTTGGCCGTGGTAGGCGTGGAGCCTGAACGAGTTTCGTCTGCGAGCGCAAGATCGGCATTCGCAGTCTAATAGCGGCCGATCCAGCTGTTGCTAACAGACGCTGGCCCTGTTACTTGGCGTAGCTCGATGGAACCTTACAAATCACGTGATAATCTTCGCTGGGGTCCACACGATGCCCGGAGCCAACAGCATGCACGAGAACGGCGCTATACACTCTCCTAATCTGCCCTTTTTCCACTCATATTCACTTATTCACATGGATCGGCACCGAATTATGCTACCAAAATAACGTTCTCCGCTGGAAAAAGTGAAGGGGCAGATACCAACTGTCTGCCTATCCTAACCTTCCCCGCATAAAATAGGGTTAGTAGATAATTGCCAATAGGAGCGAAGAGGCGAGTCCGAGGAAACAGTCTTGAAGAAGCAGACGGGATCGATGCGACAAGAGCTTTATTAGCCTGACCTTTCGGATTCCTGCTAGAACCCATCATCAGAGACAATAGGAGATACGGGTGGTTCATGCACAAGGGGCTGCAGTATTTATAGGATGCAGTCGCAATGCCACCTCATTCCTATGAATATTCACGGCTACCCCCTTCATCGGGTATTGTTTCACTTGGTTTACTGACTATTTGATGGCCGGCATTCGCTTCGTTAACTTCTGCAATTTCATCACGTGCGTTGGATGTTGGTGTGATGATTACTCGACCATCTGACCAACCGATCATGACGTTGGGAAGAGTGTTCACCTGTGCGCTCCCCGACTGGCGCGTGGATAACTGCACTCGAACACTTGCTGCTAGGAAGATTCCTGAGTCAACTTGATCAAAGCGTCTTCTAAGGAGTTCACCGGCAACTTTGAGGAACGGAAAAAAGTGAAGGAATGGAAGCTCATTGAAGTGGCATGTGACGGAAATCTATCCTTCCCGGCGCAAAATAGCGTTAGCAGATAACTGCCAATAGAATCGAAGAGACGAGTCACAGGAAGCAGTTGTGAAGAAGGAGACATTGTCGGTGTGACAAGAGCTTTATTCGTCTGGCGTCTCGCATTCCTGCTCGAACCCCTCAGATAACTGCACTGGAACCCTTGCTGTTGGGGAAGGTTCTCGAGACAGCTTGACCAAGGCATCTTCTTAGGAGTTCACTCGCAGCGTCTCCTTGAAAAGGAACATTGAGGAACAAATTTATCTCTTTGGTAGTCCGCGTGATTGGTCCTTTCGTTCATTCGACAATATTCCTTGCAATAAATCTGTCAGGATACCCGTCTTCGCGGAGCAAGTCCTGCATCTTTCAAGGCTTTTGTCTGTCAAGCTAATTTTTCTGGCTCTTTGGGCTAGACTAGATTTCGCTTTTGTTGCAGGGGCACGGAACCGCCGTAGTCGTGTATTGTACAGACCAGGTTTTCTTCCAATGGACGCTCTTTCTGACGCTACCGTCAGTGGTACTGTCTAGAAGAGCATGTAAGAATAGAAGCCAACCAGCCGTTTCCATCTCCAACATGAACCACATCGACGGACATGGCTGATTTACAGCACTTAAGGGTGACGATTGCAAAGATGTCATCAACGCAGCGACCGCAATGTTTAACCCTATTCGCCTGATCGCTTAGTTGACAGTTATTCAGCTTGCCCACGAAGATATCGTCTAAGAGAGGTCCAAGAGGCGAGTCCATAACAACTCCGTCTATTTGTCTATCGAATTGGTTGTCAAAAAGGAACGGCAACGGTACAGAGAAGGACCCCACTTAACTGTCAGTAGACCGTGGATCGTGACATACGTGATTTATGGTAAATGCGATTTTATGAGTGGGGTAGCAAGATGGACAGTAAGCTGGAAAATGGAAGAAAACAAAAAAACTGTCTGGATTTATGCCGAAAGTCTTATCCCACGCTATTGTACGACCACGGAAATGAGAGTAGTAATTAAACAATAAACAAAAAGTAAATTTCACAAAATAACGGAGTTTGAGTTAAAATGTGCGGGAACGGGCATTTGATCGTAGGTCTGGTTCCAGAGATTATCGGAATGGGTTAACTTTTCGGAGAGGCAGGCAAAGCTTAGGACCAATGGATATCGCTTCAATTGATGTTTTATCAAGTGTTAATTGCATTGGCCAAACCCAAGGTTTGTTCTTCTGCATTTACGTACGAGAGTTAATTCTGATATAGCAAATAAAGTGTCCTTTTCCAGTTGCAAATGACTAATAGTTGTTTACCAAAATAGGTTCAAGAGCAGCTGATGAGCAGAAGAAGGGTTTAAGTACAATTCTCGACCAAAATTTGTAGTTCTTAAAATCATTTTAACATGCCAAACAGTGTGACGAAGGCCACACGTCAAATCTAACCCCAGTAGCATACCCAGGCGAAACTCCTAGCGCTAAAAAGAAGTCTAAAGGATAAGAACGTCACATAAAAGTCAATGGAAATACCGAAGACTACGTATTGTAAAATGAATTTCAGCCTCAGCTGAAGTGCGAACTGTCTGTTACCGATGGGCTCAACTGGTTGACCAACAAACAAGATAATGTGCGATGGCTGAATGAAGTCTATTCTACTTATCAGTCGCCCCACTACAGAACAACCGCTTCAAAGTGGTGGTGGTGATGATGATGAGCGAGAATTACGGTCGGAGACCGATATCACGAAATGTTGCCCCAAATACTGAAGTGCATTTTCCATTAGGAAGAATCACTTAGGTAGGGTCATAGAATCGATTGCCGGGCTGCATAACCCCAAGACATCTCGAGCACGCTAGGATATCGGATTCTGAATACGTTTCCTTCCGGCCGCCAGCAGCAGGCACAGTCGGTAAGAGTGACTACTTAAGTATTGAGTATTTCGTCTATTGATTCTCTACGGGCTTATATTTTCAAATGTATTTTATAGAAAATTAACATAAAAATATTCTCTCCTGTACTCACTTGGTAGCAGATTACATCTTCTTTAAACCTTATACAGTTATAGAGGGTACGAGTCAATCAAACTTCAGTGGCGTCAGTCTAGAGGTGACTGCCGGCACTAATACTCATCTTCAGACTTCAAATAATTCGCGGCTGGCATTGGTTCTGTACAGACAGACATGTCATTGCCAATAGAAGCGAAAAGACGAGTCCCTGGAAGCAGTCATGAAGAAGAAGAAGACACGATCGCCGGGACAAGAGCTTTATTAGCCTGACGTTTCGGATTCCTGCTCGAATCCATCATCAGAGACATAAGCAGATAAGGGGTTGGAGTTGCACACAGGCCAGAGGCAACCATCAGGCGTCAATTGATGAAACCAAAAGACCCACTGCCACGGCAAGAAACGTCTGGAGTCGTTTATCGGATCTGGTGCAGTTGCGGACAAAGCAACTACGTCGGAGAAACCGGAAGACAGCTCCGAACGCGAATGGCCGAACACGCTGCAGCAGTGCGGAGAAATGACGCCAGCTCTCAAGTTGCGGCTCATTCGACGGGTTCCGGCCACACATTCAAATTTGACGATGCCGAAATTCTCGCAAGAGGTGACAACCGCGTGAGCCGGGAGCTGCTTGAGTCATGGTTCACTGGCCCCCAGTCTATTAACAAGTGCAATGATCTTCCCATTCAATACAGCGTGCTGTGACTTCGTCTAGGCGGAGAAATTGGCCACGCGGGGAGCGCCTTGATGAACACTCTTCCCAACACCCGGGTCAGCGCGTCAGATGGTCGAGCAATCATCACACCAACATCCAACGCACGTGATGAAATTGCAGCAATTAACGACGCGAATATCGGCCATCACGCCACGTGCAACGATCCCTGATGAAGGGGAGGGAGCCGTGAACATTCATAGGTATGCGGTGGCATGGCTACTGCATCCTATAAATACTGCAGCCGCATGTGCATGAACCACCCTTATCTGCTTATGTCTCTGATGATGGATTCGAGCAGGAATCCGAAACGTCAAGCTAATAAAGCTCTTGTCCCGGCGATCGTGTCTTCTTCTTCAAGACATGCCATTATAAGTGCTAAGAGCACCGGCACGTAGGTGCATTGGACAGCAGTTAGTTTAAGTTCAAAGTAGTAGTACGATCTCAGTGGTCTGCAGATGGACTGTTGGAAAACAAATAACATTTCACAAACAAACGTTACTTAAAGATGTACAGTAGAACTATGGCATTTAAAAATATAGTTTAGGGTATAGTGATTCCATACTTTCAGCACAGGCAATAGCCACAAAACCCATGCACGCGTGTTTCGCCGATATTCGGTCGCTGCATGGAATAGCTGCCAGGGGTTCGGATTGTCAGTGGGTCTCCCAGCATCCCCCGTATGCCTGCTGGTATATACTCCGATTTAGAAATTGTAGCTTTTTAATTTCTTTAGAAATTAGCTACCGAACCCCTCGCGGCTGCGCAATGCAGCGGTGAAACACGCGCGTATGGGCTTTTGGCTATTACCTATGCTGTTAGTATGAAATCACCTTACCCTAAGCTATATTGCTAGCTGCCTGTCGGCAGTAAATGAATATTACGCGGTTATCCGCTGTGGCTGATGGACTTTGACCCAAATATTCATACATAAATCTGGGGTCTGAGTCTATAGACCTTAGATATACTGACCGGCTCCAAATTCGCAGTTACTTTCCGAGGAAATTATAAAACAACAATTAAAAATATTCATTACCGACCGTCGAGATATCGGTCAGATGTCAATGTAGTGCGTACTGATCCAGTTTCCTTTTAAAAGCCTTCACGAATGCGGACATAACAACGTTGGCGTAAATGGTAATGTTCTCACGAACTAAAGAGTTATATCCCACGAGCCCTTAGCATTAAAGGCAGCAAGTAAAATCGACGTGTGAATAATACAGAAATTCTGAATGTTAAGTAACCTGACAACAGAGCGCGACAGCTAAGCAGGCCAGCGAAGCGGGTTGTGCATGTGTGTTGTTTTTCCTCTTATTCAAGCAGCAATCCGGGTAATAAACGCGACTAGATTGTCAGAGGTAAATTAGTCCGGTACCTCACCACAGTACCCCCCTACCAGATCGGAAGATATGCATAAGTCTAGCAAGAATGCGTAACTATACGATTGGAGACATGAACGTGACTGCCACTGCGAGTGATGTATGGAGGTGGTACAGTCGAAGATGGTTGACTGCGTGCAGTGGTGGAGGATGATGTTGCAGTTGGACGCTGTAGACATGTAGGGAGAGGAAGCATGCGGGACGGAGGGGTAGAGGGTGTACCAGCCGCTCCAGCCCCCCTTTTCTCCGGCTCCCTTTTGTCGGTCGATGACCGCGATAAGCACTGACAGGCCGCTGACGCACGACCACCCCCGCCGGCTAGAACTGGGACACCTCCGGTCCAGCTGCAGTGAACCCCAGCTGCACTCAAAAACTAGTACCGCCTAACGCGCGTCGAACGCTTTGGCTTGATTCCCGTGAGGCCTTGTGACTATGCGCCCTCAATTCGTCCCCTAATTAGTCCAATCACACGACCACCACTCAGACAGTCACCCCCTCCTGCTAACTTAGACACACACACCCGCGTTAACAAGACACACCGTGACTGACGCTCTCTGTGAACGGACGCTTTTCTCTGTTGCAAGCAAATCGCCAACTTACGGCAACCTGCCCTGTGTACAGAATAAACTAGTCCTCACAGCTCCCTGACTTCTGACAGTAGACGAAACGAACTTATTGTGCGTGGTTTAAGTCGATCTCACATCCTGGACCGCCACAAGGGCAAGGGAGGGGAAGGGGGAGGGAATGGGCAAGGTGAATAAACAGGGGATAGTGAAGATGAAGGTGTGGCGGTCAAGGATGTGAGATCGACTTAAACCACGCACAATAAGTTCGTTTCGTCTACTGTCAGAAGTCAGGGAGCTGTGAGGACTAGTTTATTCTGTACACAGGGCAGGTTGCCGTAATTTGGCGGTTTGCTTGCAACAGAGAAAAGCGTCCGTTCACGGAGTGCGTCAGTCGCGGTGTGTGTTGTTTACGCGGGTGTGAGTTTCTAGGTCAGCAGGAGGGGGTGACTGTCTGAGTGGTGGTCGTGTGATTGGACAAATTAGAGGACGAGTGGAGGGCGCATACTCACAAGGCCTCACGGGAATCAAGCCAAAGCGTTCGACGCGCGTTAGGCGATACTAGTTTTTGAGTGCAGCCGGGGTTCACTGCAGCTGGACCGGAGGTGTCCCAGTTCTAGCCGGCGGGGGTGGTCGTGCGTCAGCGGCCTGTCAGTGCTTATCGCGGTCATCGACCGACAAAAGGGAGCCGGAGAAAAGGGGGACTGGAGCAGCTGCTACAACTCCCCCCCAGACACCAAACAAAGTGAAGGCGTCGACACGCTGGCCAGCCACAAACCTGTCGGGCCAGTGGACGTGGCGACCAGATCGTGTGTGGCGAACCGGAGGGGGGCTGTCGCCAGTAGGTGGAGGAGGCCGCACTGTCTGAGGCGGGGTGCGTTGTTGAGGTGAGGAATGGTCACTGTCGTCGATGTAGGCCGGCTTGACGCGATCAATGCTGACTGTGTCGGTCTTGCCGTTGCGTTCGATGACAACATCTTTGTCAGATCGGCGAAGGCCTTTATACGGCCCGTCATAGGGTGGTTGGAGTGGTCGTCGGACAGCGTCATGCCGAACCCTGACGAAATCGCACTTATCCAGGTCGGGTGGGATGAAGGAATTGGCCGGTGACGCCCGAGGGGGCGTTGCGCGGAGATTGCGCATGGCACTACGTAGTCGCTCCACATAACTGCAAGGTTCAAAAAACGTTAGCGTGTTTGAAGGAGAAACTAACTCACCGGGCAGTCGTAGGGAGGTTCCGTAGACAAGATCAGCTGCAGTGCAACCGATGTCGGCCTTGAGAGTGGAACGGAGGGACAACAGCACCAGGGGAAGGTGAGCAGACCATCGGGAAGGATCAGGCTGGGCCATAAGGGAAGTCTTGAGCTGTCGATGGAAACGTTCGACGAGACCGTTTGCTTGAGGGTGGTATGCTGTTGTTCGGATTCGGTTGGTACCGAGAAACAGCGTGGACTCGAATTGGGATCCGCGGTCAGTGGTGACAGCCGCAGGAACTCCAAAATTGGACACCCAATGAGTCAAGAAAGCTTTCGCAACGGTTTCAGCACTGATGTCCGGAATGGGCGCAGCAACCGGCCACCGAGTAAAGCGATCAATACATGTCAGCATATAGGTAGAACCGTTAGATGGTGGCAGCGGACCTACCAGGTCAATGTGCACATGACTGAAGCGTGCATCAGGAGTGGCGAAAGTTCCTGGCGGAGTAATGGTATGCCGATGCGTTTTGACTCGCTGACATGACAGACAGGATCGAGTCCAACGCCGTACATCCCGGTTGATGTTGGGCCAGACGAATCGGTAAGTGATGAGTTTCACTGTCGCCCGGACTCCACGGTGGGACAGATTGTGAAGGACGTTGAACACTTGTCGTCGTAAAGTTGCAGGGACAAAGGGACGCACGAAATAACGAATTATATCTCACGGGCCCTTAGCGATAAAGGCAGCAAGTTAAACCGATGTGTGAATAATGTAGAAATCCTGAACGTTAAGTAACCTGACAACAGATCGCGACAGTTAAGCAGACAAACGAAGCGGGTTGTGCAAGTGTATTGTCTTGCGTCACATTCAAATAAGCAATCCGGGCAGAGAAAACGGGACTAAACTGTCAAAAGTAAATTAGTCCGGTACCTCACCACAACATCCACAGACAAAGCATTCCAAGCTCCAACCATTGTTGGAGGAGAAGAAGAACTTCCGTCTGTCCAGGCTATCGCCAGTTACACGTATTTTGAGTGGATACCCTCTCAGGTTCATTGCGACTGCTAACTCGAAGAAGTCTCCAAGCGCAAGGCAGCAGTCCTGACTGTGCATGATGCGAAACG
>CACRXP010000510.1:79635-89738 GCA_902702965.1 Spirometra erinaceieuropaei
TTCACGGCTGGAGACCACGCCCCAACTGATGCTATTTCGAAAATAATAGTCAAATTAACTGGTAATAAAATAGGCATTTTTGAAGTATATACTGAGTTGCCTAAAGCATGTATGGATTATGGAGTGACAGTCACTGGACGGTGGACGTTGATGGCATGAAAACGAATGTTTTGTGGCTGGCTGCAAGCTTCTCTTTTAAGAAATTTGATACAGCCCTGGTTTCGACTGAAAATTTGCCCTCTTCTGATTGAGGTAAGGCAAACTTCGGTCTATCTTGTAGTCTGGTCACGAAACTCGATCACAAAAAACCATGTTGGCTTGGAAATTAGCAGGAGGAGATAGGGAAATTACTTTACTGAATTAAATAAAACCCCACATCGTGGCTAACGGAGAGGACAGCTGTGCTAAAATCGGAAATTGCGTATGTAAGTGTGCCAGCAACTCGAACTATGGGGTGAATTATCATTTCTGGAAGGATTAAATAGAACGCTCTAAAGTAGAAACGAGACCTGAAGGACAGAGAAGCTTTGAATGACCGCATTCAAACACTTGCTGCACAGTTGTCAGACCAGGTTGCATGTCAACTGATAAACGAGGTATCGGCCACGTGAGCCTCGAAGAAACAATTGGTGGGTCATCTCGGAGCACAGCGTTGGATGCAAAGCCCAAAGGAAACACTACCAGAAGGACAGCCCTGTAATCGCTAACTATTTTAAGTCACTAATTCTCTATTGTCAGGGGGAACACCCGAATACCTTCTGATTTTTTGGAAAATAGTTACTGCGGTGGGACACAGAACATAGGTTTTTCATTCGGATTGTTTCAGGAAACTTTCATTCGAAGCTCTTAGCGCTATTGCCACATTATCGGTGCGATAGTTGGATATGAGAGTTACCAGAACTATGGAAACCTAGTAAGTGGAGGGTTAACAAATCATCCGTTGGAACAACAGATGAAAATTTGTGGGTGTAGTCCTCTAAGCGTCCATAATTGATGAAAGATTAGCAGGAAACAATCCTGAACTGCATGAAGATGCCAGATAAGGCTGATAATGAAGAGTAAACTGTTTTAGAATTCTGACACGTAAAGTCTACGATGGGTCTTTTGTAGTGCCAAGCGTATCTCATATCCAAAGGAACATGACATCTGTGCCGTTTATATCTATGATCAGGTCTGGGAAAATTGCCTAAGAACACAAGTATATGGGTAAATGTGGTGACGATGGGAGGCCGAAAGAAAGGACCTGTCTGACAGGAATGTCGAGGTATTCGTCTCTGAAGTCGAACGCCGTTTTATGCCAGCAGGTAAAGAAGGTTGCCCCTGGTATGTGATAGATGTCCAGACCAATCGAGTGTGCTTTCGACCTCTAAGCAGAATACGCCGAAGAACAAGTAATAACTTTATTACAACAAACACGAAAGTGTCCACAAACCATCTAGATGTAAGTCGTCTTTTGTTTTGGCATGTGACACTTTCTGGAATTTATTGATTCTCGCGTTGACGACCCGACAAAATTCATATAGGGGCAAGGACAGGTTGTGTAACCCCACTAGGTATAATATGCATAGCTAACTACTATATTTGTTTCAGTAGGCCTTGCTTAGTTTATCAGCTCATAACTGGGGGAAGTCGCCCTTTGAGTTTTGCCTGTCACACTGATATGACCATGTGAACCGAGTTGTTCTAGTATGATTGTTTTAGTGATACATTATCTAGCATGCGGTTACCTTCGGCTTTCGCTCTCGCCTCTCCGTAGTCCGCTTCTTCCAAAAGGATAGCAATGCGCTCTTGTTCATGTCGGTACTCACTATACAACGCCTGCCCTAAGGGTCGCTGACTGTGTTTTGGTTTACTTTGACTCGGTTAGGACATAAACACTCAACTTCCTTGATATCTCCAAACGATTTCTGTTGTCATATGCGTGTGCCTTAACTTACTTACATCTTTAAGCATACTTTCGCGTAGTCCCTCTCATAACATGCCGTAAATAAGGTAAACTCCGTTGAGTTTACGTAAAAAATTTACTTACAAATGGTCGTAAAATGGAGTTCAAGAGGGAGCCATTCAGGATCCCTATTCGGGAAGCTGTGGCATCAAATATATGTACTTCTGCAATATGCTACAGAAATATTTCCCACGCCTGCTTAAAGCCTACGCTGTCAAGGCCAAACAGCAGACGATATACAATCCCGTCTACGTGGAACCATATTATTTTATCGAACACCGGAGCCCTTTGAACTTTCCTCCTTCGACACGGGCCTCATTCGAATACGTATCTGTCAGTGTGCAGCCCAACATATTGGCATTTCGATACGCTAGATAGCAGTGCTTTTGCCTGGCAGTGCTCTAACACGTCCGAGTTTATAGCTTCGATTATTTCCTCCGCTTTGATCAGAAAATCAAGCTGCGATTGTCTGACTGCTCAGCGACCTGGAGCTGATGTTTTGTACTTTAGAACGAAATTAACAGCCATTATTATCTATTCTGTTCATGGATGCGTTCCATTATTGTACATTAACTTCAAAAATAAATATTTGTTTTGGTTTATTTTTTATTTTACACTAGCCAGTTGACTTGCTATGAAGACAAAACAGGCATCGATACTTATGTTATTTGATTCCTTCCTTGCGCATTAGGCTATATTTCAATAGCTTCTTTAATATTCATGTGCATCATACCACCTTGCAGCAAATTTTCACAGTTACTATATTTGACACTTACTGTTCTTCTCTCCAATTTTTTTCATTTCGTTGGTCCCTGGTTGTTGCAAAGTTGCAGGCGGCGGATTATTCAACTACATTTTATTTATTGAGATTTGCCTTTTGTTTATGTTTCACTTAACGCACGCGCTTTTTTGTTATATATAGGCGTAGAAGAATTTCAGTAGAAATATATCAGTTGTTGAAAGTGTTATCGTATGAATTTCGCTCCCCCTACGCAGTGGTGCCCCGCCCGTAAACCCCTATTACTACCATTCCCGTTTTACACGAGCCTGGGGTTACTGGTTGCGAACTGGGGTTACACAACCTACCGTTGCCCATGTAGGCAATTCGGAGAATCGGAACATCTAGTTACCCATGTCAGAATGCTTTGACCTGATGTATTAAGTCATTTTTATAACGAAGAAAAGGAGCAAGAAAATGAAATGATAAAGAATGAAATTAGATAAGCACATTTTGAGAAAGTGAACGTAGCTATTGTCCGTTAACTATAAAGCGTGCAGGCTGAAATTGAATTAGGAGCGGAGTCACAGCGAAGTCGCGAAATATCGATCGGCCCTGACAATTAAAAAATGTGAGCGTGGTTAACCTGTCACACAAAACGGCCCGTCTGCAACGCGAACGTAAGAGGGCAGGGCAAGAAAATGTCCGACGCTGCGAATCAACAGTCCACAAGCAAGATGGCTTCAAGTCTGATTTCGGTACGCTTATCACAAAGACTACTTTCAAGTGTATAAACTTTGCGAAACTCGATCTTCCCTTTTTTTCAGCCTGTGTAGGCGCAATCCAACCAATAGTGACCTGGTACCTACGAAGTCTGCATATATACTGAGCAGTTATCTTTTATTATAGCCATTTCCACACCTATATAATCAAATTGTTTAGTTTGGTTTCCGTAGGGATGGAGGGCGTGTTTTACTCCGAAGTAACTTAATCGTCCGAACCTTCCAAGAGTACATGACAGGGATTTCGTGAAAGACGAATAAGTGTGTGGATCATGGTGTCGCCCTGGTGCGAGAACGGAAATATGTTTCGTTAAGAATACCTTTAAACAATTTCGCATTACTCCTTTAACAAAATGTCAGGTGTGTCATCACTAAAGTTGGCTGATGTATATATTTCAAACGTAGTTGGTTAGTCATTATTTAGAGAGCAAGGAGCGTCTGATTTTGCTAATAACGACGCAGTACGCGATAAACTGGCGAAAAGTCTGCATCGATCAAAATGCCCAAGTCATCTTGTAAGAGGGACAGAAGGATCATGAGGAAGATATGATTACTGGAACAAGAAGTTTATTTGCGTGATGCTTCGGATTCTCACTCGAATCCACCATCAGAGCTCATCCGTACGTAAAGAACGTCTCGCGAACCGCAAGCCGCCTTCTCACTCCGTTTAAAGTAGGAGTCGCATACAGGCCGCAGGTAATCATCAGGTGCCAGGTCATGGGGCCGAAAGACTCACTAACACGGCAGTAAACGTCTGGAGTTGTTTGTCGGGTGTGGTACAATTGCAGACAGAGCAACCACGTCGGAGAAACTTGGAGATTACTCCGGACGCGAACAGCCAAGCATGCGCCAACAGTGAGGCGGAAAGACGCCACCTCTCAGGTGACGGCCCATTCGACGGGACCCGGTCATATTTTCAAGTTCCAAGAGGCCGAAAACCTCGCAAGAAGTGACACGCACGTGAGCCGCGAGCTGCTTAAGTCTTGGTTCTCAGGCCTGCAATCCATCAACAAACGCAATGACCTCCCGTTACCGCATTCGGTGCTGAGGCATTCCCTGGGCAGGGGGAATCAGTCACGTGGGGAGGGCGCGGGTGTGCAATAATCCCAGTGACAGTGAGCTAAATGGCCGAGTCATCATCACGCCAACATCCAACATGGATAATAAAATCGGGACCCATAGCGAATCGGACGTGGACCGACAAGCCATGTTCACACCAATTACGACCCCCCTCGGTGGTCACAAGAGCTGTTAGTTATAGTACGCATGTGGTCCCATGGGAGGTGCGTACTACTAACACTACATCCCTTGTGCTTCCGCTACCATTATCTGCGACTTTCTCTGAGGATGGGTTCAGGTGTGAATCCGAAACGTCAGACAAATACTTCTTGTTCCAGTGATCGCATCTTCTTCTTTGGAACTGCCTCCTGGAACTTGCTTGCTTGCTCCTGTCTAGAAGGATCATGGTCTAGATTGGTGCAAACAACTTTGTGAAAGTCATGTTTGCAAAAAAAATCACAATTCTGGTCTAACAAGGCAAGGGGCTTCCTCCAAAAGCACAACTCACAATCGTCTTCAAATACCTACAGCAGTCGTTGGAAACAGTTACAGGCTTGAAAAATACATAACTATTTCCTTTAATCATATTCAATTATCTAAATAGACAGCTTAATAGGATTAAGCTTAATTAATGCATTCATGTGTATTCATCGTTTACTCATTTGTGAGAGTACTTAAAATTGCCAACGTTCACTTTATTCGTATATACGTTTTATTTTTTAAAACGGGGATTTAAGGTTCGGACAGCCTCCATTCAAAATAAGCCCGAAAATTTGCTATCAAATGAAAGTCCAATTTTTAGGAGGCAGTGGATAAACTGCATCCTTCAGAAAAAAAGTGCTGTGATTCGGATTTTTTAAAGTATAGCCTGTACTTTGATTGATTCTGGTGGAAACTGAAGGATTCTGCATTCTGATGTGCAAGCAAATGGTCGATAACGTTCACGCAGCATTTCCTAGATAACTGTTGATTTCAACAAATAAAGCTCCTATAATTTAAGCGTCCAACAAGCAGATGGTGAGACTGCAAGTTTATGGATGGCTGCGAGGGTAGCTTTGTCTTGTCTCAGTAACTACCAGCACATCTGTGCTCGACGGTCGATACTGTATTTGGTTCCGAATAAAAAGATAATTTTTCAAAATAAATTACGGAAAATCGACCGTTTCGTGGATGGAATATTATTGATGGGCAGCGATATATGGGATTAGGCTATGCCAGAAAGCTGTTCGCATTTGCCGTGACGAGGAAAAGTTGTATCTGAACGCTAATGATTGGAGTCAAATTGAACCCTATTTGTCAAAGTCTCTGCGGGAAAATCACATTAGAATGCGTGGTAGCGATACCGTCTGTGACGATGATAATCAGATTTCGTTTCCAGCGGCGCAAACCGACTGCCGAGGCGTAGATAATTTCTGCATTTCTATTCCCCGCCTCTTCTAGCGACCGCCTGACTTATTTTTGATAGTACTACCCGGGTAGGCGGAGTCGAGGCAATTACAGTTCAAACTAGTGTTTTTGGAGGACAACACAAATAAGGGGAACGGCAGAGCGGTATTCTAGGTCCTGTAAGAGCGTCCAAATCGACTACTCCGTAATAACACTTAATGGAGACCGTTGTGCTTACAGTGAAAATGCATCGTCCGGGTTTTGCAGGCAGCAAAAATGCTACATACCTGAGATATCGTTCCAAGGGCCTAAGAATATTCGCATGGCATGACCACCTCTTGGGATAGAGAATTAAGAACGGTCTATGGATCAAGGTTATCTTAGTTCACGCCTTCACCTTGTAACCCAATGCTCGAGAAGCAAGAAATTTTAGGTGTTTCAAGTCCCACATCCCCTTAAGTGTGTATTTGTCTTTGTTAATTTGTGATTTCGGACCGTCGCTGTACGCCACAGTATTTAATTGGGTACATTTAATTCGAGACCGAACGATTGGCCTCATCAAAGCGGTTAAACAGTATCCGCTTCACTTGTTCAGGAGCGACAAAAGTCCTGACGAAGTATAGAACTGTAACCCTTGGTTAAAACCGGCGACGAGGTGCTAGAGGATGCACTCCACGAACGGCCATTTATATAAGACAGTCTGGTAAAACCAAACAATTAATTCTAACTGTGGGGGTCTGGGTGAAATTCAGAGGATAAGTAAGGATCTTGTTAAAAAAAAATAAACATTACAGAACGCGGACTCACAAATTATTGAAATTCTCAAAAAAATAAAACGTGAGCGAGGACGTAAGTCTATTGAATTGTGTATATATTTACCCTACTGACAACGCAGGTACAAGCTAAAAGCCCCGATACACGTGTTTCGCCGATCCCGCATCGCTGCCTGACGCAGCTGCGGAGGTTGGGCTCACCAGTGGATCCCCCAGCCCCCCGTGTGTTTTATGGCATAAGAAATCCAGTTTAACCGTGCCTTATTTCATTTCCAAGGAAAATAATGCGCGGACCTAAATTAAATCCTTCGGAACAAACGTTTTCAGGCACGGTCCAAAATTTGATATAAATATTTGGGCTGAAATCCATCAGTTACTGCGAAATGACCGCAAAATATTTACAAACCACCAACAGACAGCCAGTAGAATTGTGTGAATATTTGTCATAATGACAACACAGGTACAAGCTAAAAGTCCAGACACACGTGCTTCGCCTTGGCAAATTTCGAACCGTGCCTGGGAAGGTCTGTTCCGAAGGAATTACTCCAAGTTCGCACATTAGTTTCCTCGGAAATTAAACGAGGCCGTGAAGTCTATTCCTCCTATCTGCGGAAAATTTCTAACACATGCACCTACATGCTAAGTTATCAGCAAACAGGAATTCCGGTGTCCCTTCATTAGATACCTTGCTACTCCCCGATTATGCGTGACGGTCACCGGCTTAGTTGCTACTGCGGACTTCATGCGGGGGTATTGCGCCGGCGCGGCTTCATAAACCCCTGACAGACAAAATAAAACCTGGACAAATATAACGGGTTGAACAATTTTCGAATCATTCCAGTAGTCGCGCCATCCTTTATTTTTTAAAAGTGCGGTGACTGAAATGTTGATAGATGGTTTTACTAGTGTGCATAATTTATTGCAGAAGTCGGTGCACTTTTTCAGTGCTCCCAACTGCTGAGGTACCGTTGACGTCACTGAATGCCAGCCTTCTTGATCGTCCTGAAGATCTCGGTGATCAGGTGTAAAGAGTCATCACCATATCTTGCATTTAACACTAATATGGACGTCGCGTATTTCGATAGATATTTTCGGACGATCAGCGTAAACGCACATATCAATTTGATGTGCTATCTCATGAAAGTTTGACCGAAATTCTGACATATGTTTTCGATCCGAAAGGATTACCTAAGTAGGGTTGCAATATTATTTAGCATGCAACATAATCCTACGACATTTCAGTAACGCTAGAATACCGGCTTTTGGATGAGCGTTTTCTTGGCCGTCTACAAAATCTACACTCTATATAAAATAATTATTTAAGTAGCCCGAATTTTCTGTCGATTTTCAATGCATTTAGAAATTTAATTATATTTGTGATATATCGGACCGTGCCTGAAAAGTTCTGTTCCAGAAGATTTACTCCACGTTTGCGCATTACTTTCTTCGGGAATTAAACAAAAGTTCATTATATTTTATTGAAAACGTGCATAAAAATATCCTTTCGTACTCATTTGGTAGAAAATCACGTCTTCTTCGATATTTTGCCTGAGGAGAGAGCATCTTTCTGCTTCGAAAAGCTCCTGATTATGAGATTTCTTAAGACCTTGAAATGTTCATCCATACAGCATCGTTGTTCATAAAGTTGATAACGTGGTCCACATCCATTGCAAAGTTTTATGTATGCCCTCTTCCTAAAAATATATGGAAATTCACAACTTTCCTTGCACGAAAATTATAGAGATTACAGTTTTGAAACCCTGAACTCAAGCGTAACAGCAGATCGGGTTCAGGAAAGTCTTTGAAACCAAAATATATGCTTTCTTCATGTGCAAACTTGAGGAAGACGTACTCAACTACCAGAAGAGTAGTGAAAAGATCACTCTTGTCATGTTTGAATTTATACGGGTATAAAAAGTCATGTGAGCAATTCATGGCACGCAAGTAGTTATTTTTACAAAATATACTTAACTCGAGCGGTCGCCAAGAAGCTTATTTGATAGCAAGTATCCTGACATGACTGAAATATCTTAACATAAGATGACAAGACACGTACTCTTTTGGCATCCAAACACACTTCACATTTTCGGTTAACATTTCATGAGATAGAACCCCTATGGTATTTTTAGATGACTGTGGTTTCCAGAGCAAATGAATGTTCCTGATTGTCAGACCTATTTGACAAGGATTAGCGACTGTTCATGTCCACTTTCCAGTTATTTCAACCGCGGGCAAAATGAGGAGAAACAAGTTCAGACATAGGGTTGAGACTAAACCTCAGGTATGATGTAGATATGAACTCTAATAAAGTCTTAATCAGAACCGTTTAAGGCGTCCAGTCAGCAGGTTCGGCAGTGCCTACATAACATGGCGGACGTCAGGGGCTGCCTTTACTCTCCCAGAAACTAACTCTTAACTAGGAGTGAATCGGTTTATACTAAGGTCTATAGGCGCGGACCGAACTTTGATGTATGTTAGTCATTTTGACATGGTGATTACCATTAAAATATTTCTTTAGCAAGCAGAGTCTTAGTTACTAGAGCCGCAAAATGCTCTAGAACGGAAAAAAGGCACCTGCTCCTTAGATCCCCTACAATAAACATTAGTATCATCCGGCTGTTTTACAGAGATTTTGTACGTGCAGACGACTGCAAGTTCCTGTGACAAGCGTGATTTAAATTTTCTAAGGAGGTCATCCTCAGAAAAACGAATTGTTTGGACACGGGAATATGTACGCCCCCTTATTATCGGTGACCTTGCAGTAGTCTCCAGGGAGATACCTATTTTCCTGTTTTACTAAGTGCTGAAAAAGTGTGCAAATATCATCTCTGTTCACACAAGAAAACTAACATCTGATTAGCCGGAGTGTTCGCTTTATGAGTCAGTTAAGTAGAATATAACTTAGTGGTATATAGTTAGTGATCACCACCATAACAGGCTCTTCGCGTCCAGTTTGCCGCAAATGCGTGTCCACTTTGAGGGCTAATGACATCTTATAGCCAGCAGGCCAATGGTGATTGATTCATCTATTTATATTTCTCGTTTCTTTTTGGTGCACTGCTTTACTTTGATCTCCATATCTACGAAAACAGGGCTAAGCTGAGGTCTTTCATTTATTCGATCACAGTACACTGACCGCGTGTTAGTCTCTAAAACTGTAATTGGCCGGTTTGCACTACTTGATTTATTATTGTTCTGCAAATCTGTTGCTGTTTTCAAAACTGTTACTGCCGCTGCTACCACAAATAACACTGATACTAACACTACTATTTATTACACTACTATAGTTCTATCCATCAGAAGTACTTGTATTACTTTTACTTCCACCTACTATTATTAAACCCACCAATACTCCAACCCCAGGACCTATTAATACACCAATGCCGTCTTATATCTTCTTACGTTTTTGGTCTTGCAGAACTCGTCAAAGCCTGAACTAG
>CACRXP010000510.1:107461-138959 GCA_902702965.1 Spirometra erinaceieuropaei
CCTATTTACTTGAAATACTAAAGGCATCGGATCTAAGTACAAACGGTGGTATTTTATCGCATTTTTGCTGATGACTTCTATCTTATTAAAACTATCCGCTCGTTTCTATAATCGTCCATAATTCACACGAGCTGCTCGAGCTGGAAGCATGAAATTCGGAAGACAGGCTAGTAGCTGATTTCTATGAGGAATAAAGAGCGCCCATACAACAGCGAACATGGTGGTGGTGGTGGTGGTGGTGGTGGTGGTGGTGGTGGTGGTGGTGGTGGTGGTGGTGGTGGTGATAGGGAACTTTGTGCAGTTTGCTGGATGAAGTGCGTCCCAGCCTGTTGCAATTAATTACGATGAAAAAGCTGGTTTCCTGATTTATCTTTACCCCCATTCAAGGAATTCGGACTTTCATGTGTACGTCCTTCACATAAATTGGCGCTTGTGGCTTCATTGTGCTCGACTCCAAAACTGAACGCCAACGAAATTTACGAACGTATAAAATAAAGCGTTTATCTTGGTTTTTGATATGGATTTCAAGCATTTACTGGTAGTCTAGTTGACAGCTGCAAAGAACAATGAGAACGGCGTCGCAGTAAGTGCTGCAATTAGCCATATATGGATAAGTCGGTTTCAAAATCATACAGAATTTACAGTGAACTGATCGAAAAGTCAACCCTATCTGGATTTATACTCAGACATCGGATGTAACGCTTATACAACGATTACACATTGTTTGTATGAAGTCAACACTATAGACGCTGCTGTACAAAACACGCAGAGAAAAAAGGAAGTTATAAAAAAATAGCTTCCTTAGGAAAGTTAGAAGCATTTATTACAGTGAGGTGTTGGGTTTAGCTATAAAGGATGCGTTCTGATAAGTGAAGTCCGATATATTCATCAGTTTCATCGACTAAAATCCTGTAAATATAACAGACAACACTCCTCCATGAGGCCACTTCGACTGAAAAAGAGCCAACACTAATTTCCCATGAGGGAGCGGGTAATCACCAAACTCCTAACTCTTGGTCTTATTTTAATCCTTCACCCTGTCGTAAACCTAGCTTCCAAGCTTTGGCTTAACGGCTGTGTGCCACTTTAACGTCTAACACGGACGGCGAATTCTACTTCGTTAGACGCCCTTTTGGTATCCTATTGGCATTTAAAGGGTTTTCCTGAAGTCTGCCACCGTAAGTGAGTCAATCCAACTCTGCTTATTTGCCGGGAGGTATCAATCTATCGAGGTACAAAGAAGACGGTAATGGATACCAAGGACTGCATAATATTGATACGGAAATACGACAAAAAATCTAAGAGTAAATACTGTGGATGAGAGAAGTAGGTACTAAAATTGGGTAGGAAATGACAATACAGGTAACGTCGAGAGCAACTCCGATCTAGTATAGGTACCGGTTGCGAAACGACGCAACCGTCGCATCATTCAAGGACCGCCAAGGGGCCCGGCACACGAGATAGGACAAAGTAGGAAAACATGATCGCGAAATAAGAAATGACGTGGCTTATTACCAAACACCGAAAGTCGTAAGTGAATATGCCGGTAAATACAGAGCGAGGTTAACCTCGTTTAAATGTGGACCTGCTTATAAGAGGAGTTCAGTGGAATTTATATCTTCTCCGAGAAACACAAATACATGAAGAAATCGGTTTCTCTCGAAGAGAGCGATCAAATGGAATCTCAAAGTATGCTTTGAATGCAAAGCCATGTGATATGGGAGTGTGTCCAATGGCATATGCCATATGCATATATATGCAGTATGCATACTGCAGGGAAAGTAGAAACATACGCACATATGTACTTCATTGGGAAATAAAGAACCGCCTAGGATGAGGTTAAGATAAAATAATTGCTCTGCGTAATGTATCTGCAGAAATCATCGTATATAGGACCCGAAGATTAAGGTGTATGTTTCATACGAACATCCGCCATATATATTGGCAAGTTTATAGCTGTGTAATTGCACGGCGATAATCAATAGTTTGTTTGACAGATCAGCCACTCCCCATCATACCTAATAACAATTCTGAAAGAGAGTGCAGATAAATGAAACATATCAGACGGTGTACTAGATATAAAAATTGCGACATGCGTAACAGATTACAGCAATTGCCAAAAAACCTGGACAGACTAAGCAGCGGACTTCGAAAGAAGCGGTATCTATATAGGTTATTTCAATTATGGGTGCTGGGAACGTCAGATGTGTGTACGTTAGATTTATTAAATTTACCTCAGTTTCTTTCAGTTCGTGAATGTTAATAGGCATGAGCTTTTAAGCAACCTATCCACAATGTGCACTGGGTGCAGTATATGCAGAAAAAATTAGGGTGCCTACATTACCTGGGGGACAGGGAAAATATGATAATTTGAGTTCAATTACTTATGAGTCCAGCCCATTTTGAGACCTTTATCTGTCATAATCTCTTTCAAGGCCTACTGTAAAGGGCGACATTAAAACACCTCCGTGGGGGGCATTCCACATTCTGACCACTTCGACTTATAAGCACTTCCGCATATCCAACGTTGCCTGTTGGATGTTTCGTTGTAATGACCGAACTCGGGGGTTGGTCGTAGAAGCAAATTTGACAAAGTCATTGAAGACCAGGCTTCAATTCCATCTTTTCCAATTCCGGACGTTTGCAAATAATACCTACGCATTTGTTTATAAGGGAAAAGATTAAATCTAGGTTCGCAGGGCATGTTGCGTAAGGCAACGAATTTTGGCACATAACCGTTTTGACAGCTCCCATTTTACCTCTTTCAAAACCATATTGATCGTGTATAGCAAAAGGTCATATATCTATTATGACGTATTCCAAGGCGCCTTCACAAATTTTTCGAATACTCATAGTCCACTAGAGGGAAAGGCGGCATTCTGTCAGGGCCTTCGTGGATATGAGGGCAAGGTTAAATGCCGTAGTGTTTCGATGGCAAAACATTTGATGAAACGCAGTGGGCAGACCGAATCGGACAGGTTTCATAGTCCTGGCAGAATAGAATGACTTAAAAATTTAACGATCGCAGATTAAAAGCGCGAAAAGACGGAGAAGACAGAAATCGAAGGCCATCGGTCGAAACGAATAGGCAGTAAGTATAAGTTTCATCCGAATGTAAGGTAATTTATGCGTGACGATCAGAGGTCAAGATATGTTACCGTGTTTGTCTTTCCCCGAGGAAAACGAAGAAGAGAAGGCGATTTCATGGGCCAGATTGCATTCGAACGGACTTTTTGGAAACACTCAAGTTTCCATCATCACATTCGTTCGCTGGCGTTTCCTTCTGGTCTTGATTTGTTTGGCCATTCCGCCTGCCTCGTATTACGGCCGCGCCCAACACCCGCACGTTGGTTAGTCTGTTTTATATTGGCTGATTGTGGCCTCTCTGATCCCAGGCGACTAACACTAGGCACATCCTTCACTTCAAAGGCAACAACTCCGTCGGTCACAAAAGCATTTGTGTCAGGACCCTCTTACAACGCGCCCAAACACACTGCAGCGACGACGATGACAGGGAGAGGGACGTGAAGTACCTACATGCTCTATTTGAAGCCAAAAGTTTCTCAAAGCCGTCCATACACAAGTGTCTCAGGGAGCCCAACCTGGGCGGTCGAGCGAGGAGAAATCAAAGTTCTGGCACTCGATTCCCTATGTCACTAATGTTTTAAAGGCGACTTCAAGAATTCTGTGACCTTTTGGAATCGTTATGGCCCAAAAACCAGCATCAACAATCAAACAGCAGATAATGAGGCCCAAAGACCCGCTGCCGGTGACAGAACAATCAGCGGTGGTCTACAGCACACCATGCCAATATTGTGATGCAAGGTATGTTTGTGAAACAGGAAAACGCATCGGCACAAGATTGCACGAGCAACAGCTAGCAATCGACCGCAAGGACAAGCTTTCACTGGTGTATGGCCACACACTTGAACGGAATCACAGTTTCGCCTTCGGGAATACGAGCGTAATTGGTCGAGCCAATGGGAAGATGGCCAGACTGATGCTGGAAAGTTGGTCCTCGACTGGCACGCTCAACTGCGCCATAAACCTACATCCGCCTTCCAGGCGCTTCGCTCGAGGCTCGAGTCAGTCCAGGTAGGGCCAATAACACAGATGAAAACAGTCACACAGGCTCGACTGCCGACGCTCACGGAGAGATGGGAAGGCGCTGACCGAAAGTCGCGTGACCAGCGTGGCACACTGTCTTACGGACGTACTTGCGAGGCCCGAAGCACCACGCCTGAGGAACAATGATCGATCATCCCCCGGTCTGACGAGGGGGAGGTCAACGAGCACGCCGACGCGGCGTCGACCACGACAGACGTGAGGGGAACACAAGACAGGCCAGTCCGCCAATGGATGGGATCAGAGATGCCGCAATCAGTCAACAGAAAACAGGCTAACCAACTTACGGGGGTTGGATATGGCTATAATACGAGGCAGGCGGCATGGCTAAACAAATTTAGGACAGCAGAAAACGCCAACAAACGACTCCGATGATAAGAAAGCTAGAAGATTTCTGAAGCGTCAGTTTGACTACAAGCTGGTCCATGAAATCGCCTTCACTTCTTCGTCTTCCTCGGGGGATGATAGGTATATTAAGGCAATAGGTAATGTGCTTAAGGGGAATTCAGATGAACGAAAGTTTGGACACAGAAATGAAATATACAGAAGAAGATTTACATGAACTTAGGATCCAATTTGCAAAAAAGTTGAATTTTTATTTAAACTCAGTTCCGTTTATTGAAGGAAGTAGTCGTGAGCATTTGAGTACCGTTTTCGCAACGTAAAACTGGGTGCGGTGTACGGAGAACTAATATGGGCTAAAATAATTCAAACTACCCCATAATGTCATGACAAAATGGCGGTACGTCTCAGGGGCGAGCTCGACCTCTCACCGCTCTTGGTCATTGCGGAACGTAAATATGTCTAGGTTTTCTTTAAGGCATTGTGCCGATGATAACATCACAGCATCTGCAGGAAGGGCATTCTACGGTTTGACCACTTTGACGGAGAAGTAAACATTCTGCACATCCAGCCTTGCCTGATGAGTGCGCAGTTTTAACAGAGGACCTCGGATATTGGTCGTAGTAGCGAATTCAAAAAGTCCTAAAGGATCAGGCTGCAGTCCAACCTCGTTACTATTCGGAATATTTACAAGAGATCCTCTCGAAATTGCCTTTAAATCAGGGGAAAAGATTCAGATTTATTAAGCGAGTAGAATAAGGAAATGAGGCTTAACCCCCAATCATTTTGTGGCTCTCGTATGAACTCTTTCGAGACAATTTTGCTCTTCAACTGCCCGTGGTCTCCAGGCTTGTATTTCGTACTCCAAATGTGGCCGTACGAGTGTTCTGAAAGTCCTAGAGAAAGTGCCTTTGTCAAAATCCATAAATGCACGCTTCATGTCCTGCAGAACAGAAATTGTGCTTTTGCCACACTCGAAAAATGAGCGGATGAATTTAAGGAGTTCTCTGTCAGCACGCCAAAGTCTTTTGGGCTTCGACGCCACGATAAGCTGCACCGTCGAGAAAACAGTAGTCTCTGTTGCCCAGACGAAGTATGCTAAATTTACTAACTTCGAACCGCAGGAGCCAATGGTTTGATTACACTTCAAACCGATTTAGACTCATCTCCATTCTGTCTTCATCGGTAAATATTTCCACATGATTCCACATCTTCCTGTCGTTTGCAAACATTGTTACTTTGCAGTTCAGTGTTTCCGCGAAATCATCCACGTATATGAAGAACAAAATGTGTCCCTGCACTGGCCCCTAGGGAACACCACTCTCGACCAAACATGATCTGATTTTCCTCGACCGATGCGTACAACCTGCCGCCAACCCACGCGGAAGTTGCCTCCGATCCCTACTTTTTCAGTTTGTGCAACAGTCTCTGGTGTGGCACAGTGTCGAAAGTCTTCTGGAAGGTAGTGAAAGCTATATGGACTGCGTGCCTGACGTAGAGACCTCGGGTGTAACTCTGACGAAATGACAGCAATTTTTTCGTGCAGGATTTCCCTTTCCGGAGCCCGTGTTGGCATTTCGATAGCAAGTCGTAAACTTCCAGAACTTGCATCAATCACGTCTTCATGATCCTCTTAGTGACCTTGTCGAGAATGCATGTCAAGCACCCAGGCCTGTAGTTTGCCGTCGATGCCCTGTTACCTCCTTTGTTTGGCGCAGTAATGTGTGCCATCTTTCAAACGAAAGGAAGGGTTCCAGCGTCGAATGACGTTTAAAAGAGCATCGACAAAGGCACAGAAAGCTAACTGGCAAGTTCCTTGAAACGCTTGGGTGGAGGCTCATCTTATCCTGGAGACTTCGACTGATTCACTGTCTCTAATCCTCTTCGAACAATACCTTCTGAAAAGAGTATATTACTTATGTTTGGGGTCAGCAGTTCTTCTGTGGATTGAGGAAGGAATTTTGCCTCGTTTGTGTAGACTGATTGGAAAAACTGCGGAAAATATGCAGCTTTATCTCTACTATCAACAATTTCAACGCCATCAGTAGTCCATATTAGGCGGTCTGGTGTCTGCTTCTCGTACCTCTTCTGAAGTAGCTGTAGAGTGATTTCGGGTCCTGTGTTGCTTTTCGCAGCAAATTCTTCTCTAATTCTTGGCGCGTCTTTATAATAACGCTTCTCAGTTCGTTTATTTTCGTCTTGTAATTGTTAAAATACTCAACTTGCCCAGCAACGCAGTACTTTCTCCACAGTATGTACCTCCTGTTAATTTCTTTCTGCATGTTGTTATTTAGTCACTCAGACTGCTTATCCTGTCTTGCACTTATCAGTGGGCAGTGCTTGCTGATGAGCTGCCGAAGGACATTCTTGAACAACTTCCAGTCATTATTGGCGTAACTCGTAAGTGTTGAGCCTCAGTCGAAACCAGATAAGTCTGCCCTCATCTCATCGAAATCGCCCCGCCAAACTTTACGTCAGTTTTTGGTCCGGACTATCCAAAATGGAGAACAACGAATAGACCCACGTAAGCATTACATGTTTATTTCAACCAAAGACCGGCATGAAGATTACCTCGTCTATGCTGTCTGATGCGTTTGTAAAAACTAAATCCAGCCAGTTAGCTCTTTGTCATTCACTAAGATAGATAATTTAGATAACTTTCTGCGTACAGATTGTGGTGCTTGATTAACGACAGAATCATGTGAACATCAAGAAAACCGTGTTTAGCAAATAAAATCGTGCTATGGAGAGGGGTTTTCTCTAGATGAATACTGTCATAACTACTCAGCTGATGGTGTACTTCAGCAGCTGTGCTACAGAATGACCAAACCGATCTTAACTGAAGCCTAGTAATGAAATATAGTTAGTACTGACCTAGGTCAAGCATTTAAAGCAATTAACATCGCAACGAGTTGCCGACTTCTGTAAATGGCGTAATGGGAAATAACATGGCGAAATGGAGGTCTACAAAGGCATTTTCCGATGAACTGGATGAAGAAAAAGTGGTGAAAAACAGAGCAAAATGATGGCGGAAGTCGGAGACAGCATGCGGAAAATCGTACGGATAAAATGACTTAATACTCGAGTTAAAACGGTCATCCTGCGATGCATGTGATGGAACAGTAAACGAGTAACCAAAGCAATGCATAGTTACGATTATCTGTAATTAAAAAAATCAAATTATGGTGTTCATAAATGACTATCGCACATATTGTCCATTGCCGGTATGTATATAAGTTATCGATACTTATTTTCTGTATATGCAAGTTGATGAAATGTTATGCACAAAGCCGCTGAGGGCAGTTTTGGCTTGAGTTGTTTCGAGATCAACCAGAAAATATAAATGCTACTAATGAGTCGAGTTCATTCCGTAAAGTGTTTGAAAGTGCGTACTTCTATTAATACCTATTTGATAGAACAAAATTGAGAGCAGTAAAATGTATTTAGGACTGGGTTCAAATTTTCATGATGCGAAGGACATTCTCAATCAAAAGGTGAACGGCCGGGTTTTCTATGGAACCAAGAAAACGTGCACTCCATTCAAGTTCGCCTCGAGTTTACTTGTTGCCAGGATTATATCTTGATTTCCAAAGTAGTGTTGCGAGCTGGCAGACAGAAGCGCAGTACCAACAAAGAAGAACTCATGATATGGAAGGGTTTATTTCGGAAGTGCAGTGGAGAGAGGAGCGAGAAACAGGGGGTGCTCGGGAGGAGAAAAGTATCAAATAAGCTAGGAACTGGTAAATCAGACCACATTTGTTACGAGAAACTGGAAGTGACTGCTATTCAATTAGGCGTCGTCCTCTATGAGCCCGTCCAAGATTGGTTCCTCGGTCTCTACAGCGGGTTATATTAGATCAGATATATATATATATATCGAAAGAAATAATCTCTCTGGGAAAGATAAACACGTTTTAGTGTAAATTTTTGATCTTGGTTCCGCAAGTCGTCTTCAGACGTGAAGTAAGTGTGCAAAACAGTCAACGTTTAAACATGCGAAAAAGTCAATTTTGCCTTGTCACTCCTACTGATGTAATGTTCTAATTCGCTAATGACTTTTCCACTTTTCCTTGACGCTGTTGTACACCGTATCCAATTCAACGTGTCGATCGATGCATGCGTTATCAGAATGGATGGCCTCTAAAAATTCACAGACCGTTTTAGATGAGCAAACACCTACAATGCGAGTCCTGTCCCAGACGAATTGGTGTCCAGTTTTTAGCGTATCCGTGACAATTTGGGATAAGTAGTCTCGACTTTTTACGACCAACTGGTGTTCGTGTATTCGTGTAGAGGCCGACTTCCCAGTTTGACCACAGTAAACCGCATTACAGGTGTTGCATGGTATCTTATAGACGTCTTCCTTCTTATCTCTAAACGAAACGATTGCCTGTGTTTCCATAATCGAAAGACAGAAAAAGAGGAGTGTCCTTGACAAAACATGGATGGCTCTCTCTCAACGAATTCCTACAAACCAACATATATATTCAATCAGGAATGGGCCCTCACCGATCTGTTGACTTCACGAAGCAAACAAGCTCCGTATGGCTAGCAAGTTCACGAACTGGCAACCAATTGCCAGGCCGAAGTCGGTCAAGTCACCATAGCAGCGAGGAGGGAAGACAGAGAACGCGGGTAGATTGATAAAGTACTGTTTGGGGCTTATTGTGCCTTTATTCAGCCAATCATAACCCTGACCACCAGCAGCTGCGACCAGAAACACAAACATGCGCACAGACGCACCTGGCGCAGTCGGTCGACCACTGAGGCCTACCAGATGGGTCATAAGCACTTCATCGAACCGAAGTTCATCAGAGTCTCGCCACCTGTTATTCTCCGTCGCTGCAGATCGGGTATTTATCAATCAGGAATGGGCGCACACCGATCTATTGGCTTCACAAAGCAAACAAGCTCCGTATGTGTGGCAATGGCCACGAATAGGCAACCAATTACCAGGCCGAAGTCGACCAAATCATAATAACAGCGAGGAGGGACGACGGAGAATGGTCTGTAATGGATTTTCTTCACACTGTGAATTCTCAGTGGGCGAAGAGAATGTTGTTATGGCTCAGTTTCAAACTTCCAACTTTAATCTTGTACGAATGACCGCGTAGGAGTTTGAGTTTGCAAGTTCAAGTAATTCGTCTTGTGTCAGCAAGCAAATACGATAGCGAAAAATGTGAAATACCTAAAACAGGCCGAACTTGAACTGTCATATACCAGGCTCTTTTAACCTACACGACATGCTGGATAATTAAGACTATATACTGTCCTATTACCGCTTCCCTCGTCAGTGGTGTTCAAGCTGGAACTCCGTATTTCATATGGAACTACATTAAGCCTCCGAGAATCCCTTAAATAGCCAGGAAGGTACCATTTTAAGCGGCCATCTAATTCAGTACGAAGAGTTATTGACTTGCAGACCAAATTTTTCTAGAACTTAGAGAGCTTTAATTTCGCAGTCATTCAAATACCAAGGACGTAATAATGGCGGATACCACGGAGACGTTCAAGCAAAGACTCGATGCATATTTGCTTGGACACTATCGCTTGCCTGAATAGAACAGCTCTGTGGTGCTTAACCAACGCCTTGCATACCCATACCGCTGATGCGGATGACCGTCATTACATTTTACTGAAATCATCTACAACTGAATGTTCTAAAATTTTGGTTCTACATTTTCGCGGAAAATATTAAGTTAAATGTGTATATTACTGACAATATTTCAGTAACATGTCTATTTATAGTGAGATATTGCATGTACCGTTTATAATAGGGTTTTCAAAGGCATTGCCTATTACTCTTAAAATATACTGACCTATACTGACCTATCTCTGAATGTCTGCGCATCTGAAAACATAGTATTGTAAATTGTCGCTTCTAAATTGGAGTATCTACCAGAAAACACACGGGAAATGCTGGGGGACCCACTGATGAGCCGAACCCCTCGCAGCTGCACCATGCAGCAGCAAAACATCGGCGAAACACGCGTGTATGAGCTTTTGACTAGTACCAGTGCTGTTAGTATAGTATCACCTAAACCAAATCAATATTGTTAAGTCAGAGAATAAATAGGAAATTAGAACCAGAAAATGCAGTAGAATTCAGAATAGTACCATAAAAATTTCAAAAGTTTAATGTGACACTCAAACTGGGCATCTAGAAAAGTAGCATTCCCACCTCAATTAGAACTTTAACCAAAACAACTCTAACAGACTTCTCGGACGATCTCCTGGAATCTTGCTCTCTACCAATAGGGAATACGTGTCACATCATCCATTTCGCATTAACTTAGACAAGCCATTAGACAAGCCATCGATGAAACTACCGTATCTTTCGGAGACTCAAAGATTCAGACGTTTTCTCATTTATGCCGCAAACACTGCTATAACAGCCGGTGATTTTTTGAGTTCGATCTAGTTTATATCCATCAGTAAACGCAAACTGTATGACAGGAGTAATTAGATAAGAAAAATCGGAACAGAGCTCCCTATAACACTCAGGGAAAGCTCGGAATGTTGAGGAAACTATTGCAAAGGGGAAAAATTCTGCATCTCTAATAATAGGGGAGGAATGAACGAAAGTGCACGGCTGGGAATACACGCATCATTTTCATTACAGCAAAGGCAAAAAACGCAAAAAAGAACGATATTAGTGGCAGCGAGTATAGGGGACACAAAAACATCCTCGGTCCGATGACAGAGACAGTCGCCATAGCTTGAATGACCTACTGCTGGGAACTATCAACGTTTGGATAACGTCGGTCTGAGTGGTAGACGCAAATGCTAGAGACCATTGCCGGCGGCTATCGCGGTCACGTCTGGCGTCCTTGCTCAAGGTTCCGTTGTGTCAAGGTCGTTCACCTTCGCGGTGAATGGTTCCTGGTGCACTGACCTGCAGCCACCCGACCGCGCATGCGTCCAAGAAGTCGCAGTTGCGCATGCGCCACATGAACATACTTTGCCCCCCCCCGCCGGATGCAGCACAAACCACTTGAACGCGACCCCTCGACAAATCAAAACAAACCAATTGGCCGCCAATTTAGATTGCCCCACAAACCTACAAAAACAGCTGCTGCACCTGTCTCAGTCATGACTGGATGCAGTCGACGCCAGCCTTGGCTTCGCCGGCGGCCACTGCCACCTGAAAGAATGGCTCAGGATTTCATATACAATAAACCCCTCATTCAGGTGACTTCTGTCTTTTCCTACAACTCGCAATTTGGCCTGATGACTGTAGTGCTGAGTACACTCTCACCCGTTAGAAGCTACAGTCTCGCGATGCGGCAGACACGTGTCTGGGCTTTCAACTTATAGCAGTCTTGTTAGTACGGTGACTTATGCAATTTGTGTATACTACCGGCCGCCCGTTGGCAGTTTAGGCATACTACGTGCTTATACAACTGAAACTGGTACATCTGGATCTGAACCTATAAAGCTCCACTGCAAGTTATTTACTCTAAATTACAGCAACAATTTTTGAGAGTAAAAAGTGGACAGTGTAACCTTGGCTTGTCGCACATGGCTCTGGCGCGCACAAACTACTGAATTCGAATTCTAAGAGGAATAATTGGCTACTAAATCAACTTCCCGTACCCAAGTCATCAAGAGAGCTGGCCCTATATACGACTTGCCTGTCGTCAGGTGATTTTTGTGGAGCTAATGTAATAGACGCATACACTAGCCGCTGCAGTCATCCGCCACAATCGCAGGGTCGAGTTCTATTTATTCTGCACAGAAGGCTGAAGGACCGTCGTAGCGAACAGCACCAGTTGGATGGCAGCCAATGTTTTGCGTTAAACAGTTAGAAACGGCCTCAACCGAAAGCCTATGTCACTGTCTGTAGGCACGTATCTCTTCTTAATTAAATTGACTAGCACAGTTCCAGATACCGGTACAATGGTTCTTATATGATGGTGCATTTGGCTGACTGTCCACCGGTTTAAATGACAATGCCTGGAGTTGTAATGTTAAGTGCCTGAGGCCATTTTAAGGCAGCTACTACAGAAAGACTGACAAGGTAGCAAAATATAGCGAAGCCCAGTGTGCATTCGGAAGTGCAGAGCATTGATTTCTCTGTACCGTGAGTCTAGAAAATTACCCCGCTTCTCCGGTCTTCTTGAAGCTACTCTGACACTTGACAGGTCACTGTTTTGCAAAAAGCTACCGGTACGCCTATGTCGGAGCATCAAGCGCGATCGACTCATCTCCGGGTTCAAACAGCACGCTGCTCTGAAAACATGTGAACTTTCAGCCTTACCATCGCGCTCGTTAATTTCCTGCCGCCCGCACGAGATGTATACAAACGCCCAAGCAGTTTTATGTAACGTAGGATGACTTAAAACGGCTGGCGTTCGAGAGCACTGAACCTTGTGGGCAACTGACGGGGTACCTTGGACCTCCTCCTTAACGGGAGGCGGTCTGAGAGTCAGGCTGCAATGGCTCCTTTTTAATGTGGCCTTTATGGCATTCCCACCACAGTGTGGGATCCGAGCCAGGCGTTGGCGGCACGCCCAGGTGCGGCTTCGGCCGTGCCAGCCTCCAAATCTCTGTTGTGTTGGTTGAAATCCTGGTTATTGTTGTGTGGACCAGGGGGTGTGGTGGAACGCCAAGGTGAGGATCCGTCCGAGCCATCCACCTGCGGCCTCCCTCGTCTCCGGTCTTCTTGACTCTGTCTTGACACCGGACCCAGGCGGGGGAGGAGGAGAGAGTGTAGGTAGATGCAGCGCAAGTCTACCGGCACTATAAACCCCTGCGCAAGTCACCGTCCCTGCTCCCACCGCTGCTGCAGCTGTGGGGCACACGGTGGTCATCGTCGAAATCGACGGACGAACTGTCATACAACTACAGGTCCAACTCATGGACTTTGGCTAAATGGCACGAAAGCTTGCATTCGTGCCGCAGCAAGCAAAAATCCGCTGGTGGAGTAATTTCGTGAGCATCTCCCAGCATTTAATGCCCGACGCTTGCTGCTGAAAAGGCCTCAGTAACGCACTTTGTGGACGAAAATTGCTTTGGAGAGGTTTCAACTGATTGCGCAATGTGCGATATCCTTCGACGAAAACCGCAAAGTCAAGTGGCAAAAGCAAATAATTCCGTATTTAATTCACATACAGTCGGAAATCCGAAAGAGCAGGTGGCTCACAGGGCGCTCTGAGTAGCTGGGGTGGGTGAGAGACTGGACAGGTAGTGAACGGTTCGAGTTCTATATGACTTGCAGGCTCCGATGGGATTTCTGATGCTTGTCGTTGATTAGTAATCTATTCTTGAGCTGGTATCTGTAACAAAGCACACGTGCGCCGACAGCACCGAACAAGGAATAACAAAAATGAAATCTCTGCTTTGTAAGCGGGACGAACGACGAGGAATTATGGGCACGTTACGTTAGAAGGCCGTCAGTAGAAAATGGCATACGTATGCTTCGCCGTCTTTATTGGTCACAAGATAATGATCCACAAACAGATGCCACTTTTTTTTAAAAAATGCTTTTTTCGGAAATCAAGACCATAGACAGTGTTGGTATTGTCGTTGTGACCGACCACGATTACACTTTCTGTGAGTAATGACGGCATAGTCATTCGCGAAAAGAATCTATGGAAGCCCTCAAGAAAGTTTTTTGCTCCGGTAAAACTGCAGGACTTATTTTCCTGCGTTTTGCGGCCAGATTAGGTCTCAGCATAAAGGGTGGCCACCCGCACTAAGGAGACACGTAAACCCTCATGGAGCCTTCAAAATCGCCAAATAGCTGTTCACGAGGAGAGTTTCCTTTCACGTGTCTGGAAGCCTTTTGTAAATTCGGCGTTTTAAAGTCATAACTTGGGGCAGTTTTGCGCGTCCTTCTAGCGCGACTGTTCTCCCACAAATGTCGTCGCAATGTGTTCTGAGAAAAAGTTGCGTCAGTGCACACCTCACGCAAGTAGTATATGCAGGAGAGTACAAACAAGGGTAAGGGTCAAATACAACGGAAGGAGCATGTTCTGTAACCCGATTGGTGAACTTCTCATACTGTTGTGCTTACATAACTTGCTGACTAACTTCTCAAACTCCAATTTACTGCCGCTCATTCTGGGAATCTTATCCTGCTTTAGCCAAAACTCCGCCAACAGACATAACAGCTTGAAAGTACATAGTGAATTGCCCTTTCCGACTGGGTATCTTTACTCTATCTCTGAGTATGGCTTTCTATTCTAACACCCATATGTCGAGGTACCATTTGTCCAGGTGTGATAATGAGACGCAGGTAACAGATAAGTGTTTAAGTGAGAAGTTTCTGGGGCATGGATAGGTTTTGTAACCCCACCGGGTTCAGTATGCATAGGTAACGACTATCTTTGCTTTAGAATGTCTTGTTTTGTTTATTGATCCGTAGCTACAGGGAGCCCCCTTTGTGTGTTATCTAACACTTTGATATAACTGCTTTGTTTTGGATGTCGGTCGTATCTTTAACGCAGTATAACTTTCGTGGATGCGGGGTAGGCGTTTCGTGCATCACGGCGATTTAAGTTCACGGTTCGTGACCTTTCAATAGATTGATCACGAACTATATGACTTTTGGTGGCAAATTATGTGGCCGAATGTTCTCGCTCCCCCTCCTCGTAATCCATTTGTCTTACCTTGATCTCCTAGTTACCATGATGTAGTTGCATCGTCTTTCGTTGTCGATTTCGTAAACCGTAATTTACTTATTTCCAGAATGCCTTCACGAACATTAGTTCAAGAATCTCGGCGAATTTTGAGATACAGTGAGGCAACTCAGCCAAATGAGCTGTGACCCTTACTCGTTTATCGCTTATGGGAAACGGGCCATTATTTTAAACCGAAAAACTGTCACACACTAGCCTCTGAGAACTCTCATACGAAGACCTTTGCATTTCGCAGCCGCAAGCATGTACACGCGTTAGCTATCAGCGCAAGATATATTTTGCTGTGATGACTGGATCCACCTGTTTGTATAGGCAGGTGGATTGGGGTGCCTTCATTGTAAGAAGGCCGTTCAATTACACACTTAGATATGAAGCCTCGGTAGTAAAGGTGACTTTGGCCTAAACTACGGGAAGAGAGGGGGTTGGTGTTGGGGTTAGAAGGGCTAGGAGGGCTAGAAGGGGGGTCATGGATAGGGTTATGAGTGTTAGTGCTGGGGCCAGGACTACCAGAAATAGGGTTTGGGCCATGGTTAAAACTAGGACACAGAAATAGGAACCCCTTGGAATGTAGCGCCAGGCCGTCTTGACTACTGGGGAGTCCATATTCTCTGGCCGGACCCGTCGTTCACGGTGAACACTCATGAGGCGGCGCCTTTGGTGCCTTATTGTGCACGAAAATTCCTATTGTAAAATTCAAGGGGCAAATTGGCGAGCATACGTCTGCTTTCGATAAATTCTCATCAGGCCTGTACATTTATATAGCTATTGAGGCAAGGAATTAAAAGATACGGACAAGTAGATAATAGAGCTGTAGTTCGGGTTTGGGAAGGGGAGGGGGGAGGGGGAGAGTGGAACACCACAATTCCATTCAGCGCCAGAGAGAATGTGGGTCCCGGCGAAGGTAATTACATGTGGGTAGCTGGCTTGGTGGCTTTGAACCATGTCAACTGTGGGACCTGTATGAAGTTCTTCTGTGCGCATAGGACCGGTCCGCGTAGCCTGATTACAGCCGCCTCTGCCGTAGCCAACAAGCGCTGCCCAAATAGTTTTGGATAGCTTGATGGGACCTTGCAGATAACTCTGAAAGCCTCTGTGGCGTCTACACGGTGATCTGTGTCCCACTTGTGCGCGAGGATCAAGCTGTTGATGTTCTTTACTTGAACCTTTCCTAACCATAATGGAAGGTGTTCTTTTATTCTTTTGAATAAACGCCGGCTCGTGCGACCAATATATTCTGCCCAACAGGAGCAGGTGAAGGTGTCGATACTTACAAAGGTGGTCTGAGCTGGTAGTTTATCCTTGCCCTCTCCGTATAGGATGGGATTGGTGGAGAACTGTACACGGGTGTCAGCTGCCGGAAAGGTCTGTGATATAGTTTGAGGTAAACAAACCCCAACCACCTGTAATACGGGACAGGTGGTAATAAGGGTTTTGACAGGTAGGGCCGGGGAACGCACAGGCGACGAGGACAAGCAACTGTATGTAAAATAAAAGCTATTGGGAATGCGCGTTTGTACTTTGAGTTATTGAGAAATAGTTGCCCTAACCCAAACCCTAACCCCTAGCACTAACCCCAAATCCTAATCCCTAACCCCAAACCTACCGCTAGCCCCCGAACCCTCACCCTTAACCGCGACCCTAAACCCTAACCTTGAAACATCCAACTCGAAAGTTAGAAGGAGATGACAGGACGAAAGCCAAGATGGATCCCAGGTATGGGGCCAAAAAGGTAGACGCGGCAAGAAAGAAAAGAGGCCGCCAACAGAACACACACTGCAACGCACAGCGACACTATGCCAACGTAATCATACCGACTCAAAATAATTAAGTAGGTCAACAGTGCTGTGTCCATCAGGTTCGGCTACACAATCACATCTTGCCGTAAATACACATCCAATGTGAGCTTTTGTTCTAGCAAAAAATAAGATGGGATCCCATGCATGCGATCTCGAAGTGGACAGGTGACAGTGAGATATTTGACGGTGGATTTCCGCTCGCCTATTGCGCAACGGACTTCATTTGGCCAGTTGTACAGAGAAAGCAATTTGAAACAACAGGTCTGATTAATCTACGAGCTCCCAAACTCAAACTTTTAGAGAAAGAGTCTAACGTTAGTGATCAGCCTAGTACTTCGTACTTTGCTTGATGCCCTTAGGACATATTGCAGAGTGCAAGTTTGCTAAAAATTGAAGTAAAAATGCAACGATGGAGGCAAATAGCCGTGTTTCAATGAAATTCAAATGCAGGGCACGATTAACAGCAGGGAAATAGGAGGACCGATTTTGCACGAAAGTCATTTATCTTGGGTATAGTCATATTGGTAGTGAAAAGCCGGGACCGGCCTAACGTAACTTTCGGCGTCTGGATCATGACCAAGAGTCAGTTCTGACTGACACGATCTATCAGACGCAAACTTCAGCTGGCTGCCGAGAGGTGCAGCGAAGGACAAGGATACTGCGTTTGAAGGGAGTCGTATTCTGCTACGGCTTAAATGAAAACATGAAGAACCCTGCAGACATGCACAAGCGCTTCTTGCAGTATAACCTACCCTAAGAGGAATAAAGAACATCTTCTTGTTATAGGCAGCGACAATAACAGTAATCTCTTTTTGCAAGTGTGAGGACATGCAAGCCGCCTGATTTATGACGAGTGTTCTGGAAGCCACTTACGTCAAGTGGTGCAACTTAACGTGATACCGATCAGCACATTTCATATGTTTGAAGCTTTTATGCGCTAGATGCGTTCCAAGTATAGAAATGAAAACACGAAATGGATCTTGCGCCTCACTCACTAGCCTGTTTATTCGCGTACATCCGATGTTTCGAAATAGGTAATGTGAACAAAAGGGAAATCATTTGAAGCACTAGTAAGGTGTGTCACGGACAAGCGCTGCCGCTGCTGCTGCTGCTGTTGCTGCTAATGATGACGAGGCTGTTGTTGTTGTTGTTGTTGTTGTTGTTGTTGTTGTTGTTGTTGTTGTTGATGATGATGATGATGATGATGATGATGATGATGATGATGATGATGATGATGATGATGATGATGATGATGATGATGATGATGATGATGATGATGATGATGATGATGATGATGATGATGATGATGATGATGATGATGATGATGATGATGATGATGATGATGGTTAGGAAGAGTATAACGTCATTTTCTACCGAATAAGCAGAACGAATATATTTATGCATGTTTACTATGAAATATAATTGAGTGTTTAAGGGCTTCGAAAATCAATGAGAAAAATGCATGCTACGTAATTAGTCGTTTTTTGCAGAGTATAGTCTCTGCATGCAGTCGAAAAGGAGTTCGTTCGAGAGCCGGCTTCCTGAGGTCATTGAATTATTATAGGATTATGCTTCACGATGCTTAGTTTTACAACCTTGTTTAATTAATCTTTTTGCAACGAAAAGGTATTTCGGAATTTCGGTCGACATTTCATGAGTTAGCCCATCTACTCTATAAAAAGTAGTGTGCAAACAAAAATATCACAAATAGGAACTACAGTTCTGGCCCGGGTGAGAGGTAGTTATTATGTTCGCCATGCAACCTCTTACAGGACTAGTTAATCGTTTGAAGTTGCGCACGAATTGGTGTGAGTTTAATAGCCTGATATGTAACTTCCAAACGAAGATTATGACAACAAAAAAAATTTCATTGTTAGAAGTTGGTTTATACGATTAAATATGACAGTAAGCGTGAGGAAATAGCGAAGACTGGGTTGAGAGTGAGGGTTGGCCGTTCACGGGAGTGTCAAGGGGGGAAAAGGGGGTTCTCCAGTATGAGGGTTCCAATTTACGGCAACTCCACTTACTTACCGCGAAACAAACCGTCAAGTTACTTTCCGGGTGCCCACTGATGCCTCCTTCTAATTAATATGTACAATGCGTGACCGATCTCATGAGATGTTGGCCAAAATCCTGAAATGCGTTTCCGATTAGGAAGGATTACTTAAGTGGGGTTGTTTTACTGATTATCACGTAACATAACCCTATTATATTTCGAAATCGCCACGATGTCGGCTTTTGAATGCACTTCTTTTTGACCTCATGCAGAGGCCACATTTGGTGAAACATGATTACTTAATTAGCACGCATTTTTCCTATCGATTTTCGATGGTCTTATAAATTCTAATATATTTTATAGAGAACATGCACAAAAATACGCTTTCTTTCGCTCATTTGGTAGGAAATCACATTGTCTTCATATTTTATGCCCGAAAAAAGTGTATATTTAGGTTTTTAAAAAGTTTTTAATTATGAGATTTTTAAGACCGTGCGATGTCCATACACGCAAGACCGCACATGTCCGTTTGCTAATGTTCCTCATGAAATGTACAGCACAGTCTGGATCCATTGCAAAATTTTATGAAGTCTGTGTGGTATCTTCTTAAAGGCATGGAGGAATATATGACTTTTCTTACGCGGAAAGCATGCACCTTGTAGACTGAAATTGCTAAAAGCTGATGCAATGACAGATCAGGCTGGAAATTATTCGGCAATTGAGAAGCTTTTTCAAAACTTGAATATACACTTTCTTTGGGTATAAATGGGAAAAATGTGATTGTCTACCAACGAGTAGGTGAGAGCGTGCCCTCTAAACGGGCCACGTGTTAGATGCGCTGGACCAACACGGGGGCCACATCGGACTCTGGCAGGCGTTATCTGTGCGCAATAACAAATGCCAACATTTGCGGGGTGCGCTGGCGGACCCTGTTGTCGGCATTCGTCGATCAACTGGACAACTGCCGCCACCCCATTGTTTTGTGGTCAAAATCCTGGTCTTGGTGTGTGGACCAGGGGTGCGGAGTGGAGCGCCAAGGCGAAGACCCGTCCGAGCCATCCACCTGCGGCCTCCCTCGTCTCCGGTCTTCTTGACTCTGTCTTGACACCGGGCCCAGGCGGGGGAGGAGGAGAGAGTGTAGGTAGATGCAGCAAGTCTACCCGCACTATAAACCCCTGCGCAAGTCACCGTCCCTACTCCCACCGCTGCTGCAGCTGTGGGGTACACGGTGGACATCGTCGAAATCGACGGTCGAACTGTCAGGTGAGAGCACATTTTTGTGCATGCCTTCTGCAAAGTATATTCTAATTTACAGGACCATCGAAAATCAATAGGAAAGTGCATGCTACTTAAATAGTCATTTTTGACCCAGTGTAGTTTCTGCAGGAGGTCAAAAAGAAGTGCATCCAAAAGTCGACATCCTGCCGACTCCGAAACGTTATAGGGTTATTCTGCATGATAATCAGTATAACAACCCCACTTAAGTAATCCATCCTAATCGGAAACGCATTTCAGAATTTTAGCCAGCATTTCATGAGATCGGTCTCGCACTGTATGTTTTAAAATCACGTTAGCGCATTTGTCGCTTAATTTGAACTATAAAAAGCACTTCTTTCACCTACTATTCACTTTGGCCTCTGTGATTCCACCCCAGTGCACTTCATGAGACACTTTAGGCGAAAATTTGGTATACTCATGGGATGTAGAATAGCTTACACCACTACTCGGATTGCATCAAAACAGACTTTGTCTCGTACGCAGACGCTCACACTGGAACATGGAATAAATTTACGGGTTCTTCATGCCAGATCAAAGTTGTTACGGGTTTGCGTAGGTAAGAGATTAACCGCATTTCTGGCCTCTGGGTTACTCTTTTGTCTTACTTTGGACATTCTCAAGGGCATTCATACAGTTGACTTCAACGGCAGGCAAAAGTACAATTCACATTCCGAATGGAATTCTGGAAAAGCCATGGTTAACTGATAAGACCGCGTTTAATGCACTGTGTGGTCTCGATAAACCCCACGGGCCTTCGTTAAACAGGCTCGGAGAGATTATATTTATGGTCCTGAAGCGTGCGAGGTGAATAATAACCTCAAACAGGGTACAGTAGGCGGTATTTTCTCGAAACGCACTATAATTTGATCCCTTTACTAAAGGTCTGGTCTGTTGACCAGACTGACCTGACTCTGTGCTAGCGAGGATTTTTATGGTCAGCATCACTGTCAAACTTGATTTACTTCAACGATTATTCATTGAAACAGATCTCTAAGAAGGTAAGTAACATCGGAGGTCCATCGACAAGCAAGCAGGCTTGTGAGACGACCTCAATGTAGGCCGCGTAGAGTAACGGAGTATAGCTTTTGTGTCCCGTCTTTTGATTTGACAAATATCTTCCACAACAGCCTTAAACCAGTCCGACTAGATGAATGTCCTTACTCTAAAACAATAACTGTTTATCCTCATTGAGGGACTTCTAAAGCAGAGGCAATTCAGAATCAAACAGACAATCTGTGATTTCATTTGACCCAATTGCGGAAGACTTGAGAACCTCGGTGGGATTTGAATCCATGAAAACAAGGACAAGACCTGAGCACCGTCAGAGCTCTAACTGCCCGAGTTATGAGGGCTCACCGGGAGACGTGAATTCTATCACATATGGGTCAAGTTACCCACCCAGTCTACTACAACGTATGAAATGCACCAAATCTGATACAGTATGCTGACTGCCCAAGCAGGATTTTCTAAGGAATCCACCTAGAGTCCACCAGATGACTGCCAGACTCACGTAATAAATTGGTTTTGTCAAACACTAATTAATCTCTACGATGTCAGAGAAATGAACTGGGCGTGGAACTCCGGTGCTTTCAATCGGAGTGTCACGTCCGCAGAAACGCAGACAGGAGGGTAATTATGTTATCTATTGGCAGAAAGTGGAGGAAGAGTGCTTTGAGAATTGCGGAATCAGGGCTAGCTTGTACTGCCAGCGAGATCTACCAGCGTTTTGGTTAGCAGTCCTCTCAAGGATTCGAGGAAGAATGGGCTTTGGGTCTAACTGACAAAGATAAGCCTCTGAGAGGAATCCGGTCTTCCATGAACTGACACAATATGTGAGGACTGGACCTCCTGAAAATCATCCAAGATCGATTTTTTTACGTGCGACGGTCTTATTGGTCTGCCTTAAATCTCGCTAGGCGTTTACCTTCTATCATGCTAGCTTTTCCTTCCATAACTGGGCCGGCGGATCTGCAGTCAGCTATTTTGGAGGGTTGTATTCACTGTTTTGCTGAACTGCCATGAATGCTAGCATAACCATCTACAAGGTCTCATCAGTCCTGCCGTTTACAACGGTTAAGAAATAATCTGAGAAACGCCTACTACCAAACGTTCTTCTCATTGCATGTGACGTTTTGTTCTCGATTGAAGGAAAAATTTGCTTCAGGGGGGAGTCACCGTTCAAGGGCCAAAACGATGGGGGTCATCGTATGCTACCGATGACCGCTTCCGAAAGTCAACCAAGCCTGCATCGTGGGCTAAAGGAAGTTATGAGTAGTTCAGGTAAGATCGCAGTTGGTAGCTAGACATTATACGGTGATACTGTCGACGTACGTACTTGTAATCAGTAGGTGTGCTTACCTTGTCTAGGGAACTTGTTATCAGTAGGTGTGCTCTTACTGATTTAGGCAGGTCGTCCGTTTCGGTCAGGCTGATGGGTTTAGTGAGGGTTAGGGTTAGGCGCGGGTTAAGTTTTAGGATTAGGGTTTGCGTTTTAGGGCCAGGCTTCAGTGTTAGGGTTAGGGTTCCTGTTAGGGTTACGGTTAAGGTTAGGCTTTAGGTTAGGGTTAGGTTTAAGGCTAGGGTTCAGATTAGGGTTAGGGCAAAGGTTAGGGTTATAACTAGGTTTTGAGTTAGCATTGGGTTTTAGGATTTTGGTTACGTTTCGGTTTTGAGGCTTAGGGTTAGGCTTTACGATAGCGGCCAGAAATGGATTTTAGAGCTAAGCGTAGGGTTATGGCTAGGTTTTGAGTTAGCATTGGGTTTTAGAATTTTGGTTAAGTTTCTGTTTTGAGGCTTAGGGTTAGGCTTTACGATAGCGGTCAGAGTTGGATTTTAGGGCTAAGCGTAGGGTTTAAATTTCTGCCATTATTCCACCAACTTTAAACTTCCCGGCACTTTCCTTGGTAACTTTACTTTTACCCAGAAACTCCAGCATTCTTCTACCAGCCCTTCATTTACCCCACCCATATAACCCCCTTTCCCACTATTCCGTACGATAGGGACCTGGCTGTCCGCCTCCCCATTCCTGGCTACCAACTGCGGTCTAACCGTATTTCGACCTCTGACAGTACCTTAAGCGCGCCCATGAGCCAGAATTTTGCTAGAAGCATCTTTTCCCTAAAGTCAAGATGGTCAGTATTAACACAAACCTACCGTTTCTCCCAAGGATGGTTAGTGACCAGAAACACTGAACGCATGTCAAGAGCTTAGTGTAGAGGGAAGTTATCAATGGCATATGTAAGTTTCCTCGAAAAGGTCCCCAAAACTACGTTACTCACTCTCTTCCTCTGTTTTTTTAAGTTAGTGAAGACTCAGCTGACAGGTTCATAGAACCCTTCAAACGCACCCACAGAACAGAACAACAACAATTCTGTCGAACAGAGGGCAAAATGTTTGCCCCAAGTCTGAAAATACTATGATTAAACTAGCACTTTCTCGTAATGTTGTGCCTCAGAGGGACATATCACGTCTGTGAGACAGCTCTGGGCTGCGAAAAAAGCCGAAGAGAGTTTCTGGAGAGAGAGAGCTTTGGAAGAATTTTAGCAGAAATCGGAGTTTGTAAACTAGCCATTGATTAGCATGCCCGCATGCATAAAATGACTGCATGAACGCGACTGTAAGAAGTCAGCCAGCACTGAATACTAGAACAAATAAATTACCCAGCCTGTCGACACGACCCGGTATCCAAAAAATTAAAGAGATTTGTCCAATTCATAGGGAAAAATTGCACAGACCACCTCGGACTCTTGAAAAACGCGCATCTGGTGGCTCTATTGAAATCCTGATTGTCAGGGCCTCAAGCTCGTGAAGCAAGGTAAATTACGTTGCATCCAGACAGATAAGGCGTCTCCATATCGAATCGTTGACGGCACTATTTCGCTGTGCGCACTCTGATTGCACAATTGGAAAACAAAATCGTGCGACGAATTGGGTAACGTCAGTAAGAGAAATTGCGACTGGCCAAATCCACGGAGACTGGGATGGCTACCTCCGGCCATGCCGCGAGGACTGTACACTCAAGCCCCGTTTTTCTCCGAGGTCCAGACCAAACGCTCTAACGGTGGGGCATGAGTCCACGACCCGTAGCTCACAGCCAGTAAGCTGCTGCAACCCGAACAGATTCACGATCAGGTCAACAGTTTTAGGCAGACTGGCGGTTGTGTAGGTTTGGTGACGCAAGTGTTTGGCGTAGGTGGATTTTCGTGCCGGAGGTAAATCTATACATAAAATGACATGTTTCGAAGGACTCCAGAGACTAAGGCCGGGCATGAGTACTCTTTTGCAGGCAATCTACACACGCAAGGTGGTTCTAAAACTGTGTCAACGAAGTGACGTATAAAGGATGTTTGAATTCTGGGCCAAACTGGACTTTTGCCGAACTGCTATTCAGGTGAAAGATATCAGCCGGCCAGCCGAAGGAGACTCAGTAACGTGGAGCAAGCAAGTCACTTCGTTATTCCGAGTCCATATTAGCCCAAGTGGCTATAAAGGCACGTTAAGAGGGAGACATGGCAGCCTGACTCTGGGGTCTGAGGTGGCTCAAGTCATTCCACTCGTTGGCTACCTTCCATACCACTCCCTGTTGGTGCAGAAGCGCGTCGGATTAATTAGAGGGAGGCAACATTCTGCGGAAACTGCCAGCAGATGAGAGCGAGGGCGAGTAGAGGAGGTTAAGAAGAAAGGCACTCAAAGGAGGGAGGTGAGTTTGGACAGTGAGTAAAAGCAAAGTCCCAGTCATTGTAAACGGTTATTAGCACCTAGCTTCGGACTCCCAAGTCATTAGGTAAGGTAGACGGAACGATACAGCTTACAGGAGTAGCATGCCTCGTCTACCTAGATCTCACTCCAAAAACAGTCAGGTCACTGAGCACAGCCGACGCAGAAATTAAGTGCCACAATACTGTTGTGGTTGGAGTTAGGGTTAGAAGTAAGGGTTTCGGGTGAGGGTCAGGGGTTGGGGACTAGGGCAAATATTTCCCAACCACTCAAAGCACAACCGCGCATTCCCAGTGGCTTTTCTTTTGCATACGATTACTTGACCTCGTCGCCTGTGCGGTTCCCGACCCCACCTGTAAAAACCCCTATTACTACCGGCCCGTATTACAGGTGGCTGGGGTTTGTTTACCTCGGGATGCGGCTACATAACCACATCTAACCCATGCTCTTTTGATATCGTCGGTTCCCCCAGGCGCTTTGCACATTTTCGAGTCGACCTCATTGGGTCAAATAAAAACAAAGTGCGGAGCATGGGAGAGTGTATGAATGAGCAGGCATTTATATATTTCAGCTCTCATAAGCGCTGCGACATCACACCCGCAAAACCGAAAATCAGCAGTTCGGGCGAGAGGAGGAGGAGCATCTTTTCGGTGTGAAATGATACAAAAAGTGGAAGGGGACAAAGCAAAACACATGTTCCTGCTAAATGAAAAAAAGCTGAGATAACATCTTGGCGCGGCTGCCTCTGAGCAGGGAACAACCCCGCCTCAAGCGCCAATTTTTGGGATGGAAGAGGGGACAGTTGGATAAAATGATGGACGAGGAGAGGGGGGGAGGGACGATTATGAGTTCGTTGCAGTGGGGGTGGTAGTGGTGGAGGCGGCGGCGAGTGCACCAGTGGCAGTTAGGTGAGCTGGGGCGTGTGAGATGGTAATAGGTGAAGTGAGCACTTGCGAAGCAACTGCCGACTCCACACCACGGATAGAGGACTGAGGGTCGGCAACTTCAGCCGACGGCTGCTTCGGTTGCGAGGATGCAGCCTGATGATCTGGCGGCGCTCTGCGGGCTCGGGCCCCAACAGGAGGTGCGGGAATCGACTGGTAGGGGACCGTCTCGGTAACAGTACCCACAGCTTTGGTCTTACCCTCACGGAAAACCAGGCGTACGCCCTTGCGCAGGTACTCGGGATGTTTAATGAATTGAAAACGCACCTCGGCCTTGTCACCGGTGCGTAGGCGCTCTTTGTCCATGATGGCGAGAATGGTGGCCGTCTGACGGACCGGCCCAGCATGTACCATGGCCTGATAACCCACGCTTATGGTAGTTGGATGGTGAAGGATGAGCACTGTGGCCTGAAACTGCATGCATCCGTAGGCCTGTAGGCCTCTAGCTGCCAAGATCATGCCCTGTGAATAAAACAAGAAAAAAGGGGGTAACGAGACGACTCGGTCTGGGCAGACGATCACATCTAAGCGCTATCGGCGCGTCCTAAAAGGACAGACAAAATCAGAAGAAGAGGGGGCGTTCACCGGGAGGGGTTTATTTGAGATCCGACGTTTCGGGTAGTTTATTCGTCTACCCATCTTCAGGGACAAAGGGCGCCATAATAAGGAGTGCTGTGCACAGGACCTCCCAGTCCCTGAAGATGGGTAGACGAATAAACTACCCGAAACGTCGGATCTCAAATAAACCCCTCCCGGTGAACGCCCCCTCTTCTTCTGATATGCCACCTGGGAATCGGATTTTCACTACTATTGACAGAAAAATCATTATTTTGCCCATACATTTAGGGAGGAGGTAAGGATAGAGCGAATGCGCAGTGATTTCGATGCCTGTCTGGATTAGAGGATTGCCCTGCCTACTTTCATGTTGGCGACAACCGAAAAGACGGGTTTCTTGCTTGCCTAGCTACTGGCTATCCGGTGCGTTCACAGGTGGTGGACAGTGGAACGGTCTTCAACGAAAATGAGCTGCGAAACAGGCAGGCTCTCGGATCTGGCGAATAAGCAGTCGTAGTCCGGCAGCGAGAGTGTTATCAGGGCGCGGAGGGCCGCAAAGTTCGATGACGGCACCGTGACATGGCGATCGTGAACTGCCATTATGTAAGTTTGCTAGTGACCATGGAGAGCCGACCAAGCTCTTTGAAACGTCAGCATTTAAATAAACCTGTTCCGGAGAACCTTTCTTCTTCTTCTTCTTCTTCTTCTTCTTCCTCTCCTTCCCCCTCTTCCTCTTCCTCATCCTTTTCTTCTTTTTCTTCTTCTTCAAAGTTTGCTAGTGGTTCGGTGCTTGAGCCCAAGTCGCTAGAGGGAAAAACCCCGGACAAAAAATTCGAACGGCCGTTGGAGGAACTGCCTGTACTTGAAATTCCAAATAAAACCTGATTAATTTGTCGAGGAGAGCTTTCAGTGTCATTTTCAAAATTTTGCTGTGAGGCGAACACACCAAGTATTTCAATGCGTGGGAGATCCCCACAGAAAGGCAGCAGCAACTAGAACGGTGGGACTTAAATGACTGTAAGTGAGGAAGATGATGAGGTCTCGAGAACCGGAATATTTTGTATATTGTCCTGCGCTTTCGGACTCGTACAGGAGTCCATCGTCAGAGATAGTAGCAGCAACAGAACAAGCGAGTCCGAAAGCTCAGGACAATAAACAAAATGTTTCGGTGCTTGAAACCTCTTCTCCTTCACTTATGAATACACCTGAAACTCGAAATTTCGCCTTCATTCGTGAAATGACCGTTTCCGACCTGTATGTGACCGTTAGCCAGCCATGTTTCCGGCTGACCCGAGAACCGAACCCCGACTGGCTTAGCCATGAAACCCAGTGTCTTGCAGTCGAACGAAAAGCCCATACACTGCAGATGAAATCGGTCATAGTCAAAGTCACGTGGCATCTCAAAAAAATAAAGAACAATCAAACAAGTGTCACGGTCTGGAGAGCTGCAGACTGCGCCTCAAAGTCGGAACGGAACGGTCGTCCTGCGTCCCACAAGAATACCAGGCCAATGTGCGAATCCCCACGTGGAGGTGACTTCTGGACCACCGTAAGTCGCCTATGAAGACGAGCAGGAAATACAAGGGTGCATCACGGCGGTACGAAGCGTTACCTCACTCTTATCTCCATAAATTAAGACGAGACCGGTCAAGGGTCAATGAGAGCGCTCACTCGCCAAGGTCAAAAGCTTGTCCTGAAGGGTGGGGGATGCAAAAGACCATAAACCGCAGTCAAAGACCCAGCTGACCGATTTCACGGGGACCACATGAAGAGCAGAAAGATCAAGATCGAAATCGTGGGCAAGAATGTCAGCAGAATTATCAGGGGCGTCGCTTCCCGGACCCCATTCTGCCCTGGCAATTTTTAAAACAAAGAGATAAAGATAAGGAGTGCTTACACGGCGAAGCTGGCTGCCTTTGGGCCTCTTAAGAGCAAATGAGGCAGCCTGGCCACCGTGGACCTCATTCACAGTCAGTCGCTTTCTCTGAATACTCTTCACCGGAACGGGGACAAACTGGCCCGAGGTATCGGGTCCGAGCAGAAGGACGTCGTTCACTCGGATGATGCCGCCCAGACAGGTGCCCGAGACGACAGAACCCACACCGGGCACAGTGAACAGCTCGTCGATCTGGAATTCAGCCGGATCCTCCAGACGGGAGGGAGAGCGAGGCGAAAGGAGGTTAAGGAAGGACGTCAGCAAGTCCAGATTGGAGCCCGTCACGTTAGAGACGAGAAAGACGGGGCACATGCGCTCGGAGGTGAAGTTAATGGCCGAGCAGATCACGTCGTCCCTGTCAATGTTGTGAGTGCAGAGGGGGATTTAAATTCCAGCAAATCAACGTCTGCAGATACAACAAGGGAAGGGGAGGCCGCGCACGGATCGCGCTTCACATACTGAGTGCCCCTCTACCATTGTATATGCCCAATCGCAACCGACAGGGCAACGTGCCCGGGGCTCAATGGTTAGGGGCGTTGAACTTCTAACCAACCAGTCGCGCGACCGAGCCCTAGGTGCTGCATACTTTGGGGTTGAGTATGACTGACTTACGACGGCTAATAAGCCAGAAATGGCCATTTCAGCATCCCTTGTCTTTGTCGGCAATGTCATTCTGCTTATATTACGTGCCGCTATGCGGCTGCTGGCGGGCCCCGAGGGAGAGCCCGTAAGGCATAACGGAACGAGTGAGTTCCGTAAGAATGATCGGCGAGCGCCCCCTACCATTTTATATTCCGATCGAAAACCGACAGGGCAACGGGCTCGTGGCTCAGTGGTTAGAGGCGTGGACTTCTAACAAACAGATCGCGAGTTCGAGCCTCGGGTGTGCCGGGTGTGAAAGGATTGTTCAGTGTGCCCCGGCAACAGTAGCCTCAACACTGCGGATGACGCTTGATTCCCACATTTTTGATCCACTCTTTACTAGCAGTTCAGCATAGATAATTTCTCACTGAACATATTCTCTCCTCTAATTGAACGGGCCACTACGAAAATACAATGGGACGCTGGTTTTGACTTTTCGCTAAACAGTCTCTTTTCGTGGATAGGGAGGGTACTGTGTCGACCGTATCATTATTCATTGCACATAGCACAATCACAAATTATGCGGTGAAGTGCCTGTGGGCAGGATGTTTGTAAGGCTAATTAAATTAGCTGGAAATTGGAATAACTCGAAAGTTTCACCACGGCCAAACGCAGGAAATTAAGGCTACTCCCAGCTGGGAGGGGTCTGATGCGAGCAGGCGTTAGACTGTCGGCCTCAGAATTCACATAGGGTTCACTATTTCTGCGCTAGCGTGGCCAGGCCTATAAATCCCATCTCAGTGACTCGCACGGCGGGTCTATCTTAATGCGTGCTGGGGCTGCAAGAAAAGCCTTCTATTGTCAGAAGACTGATAACACGACAAACAGCTGAAACACGGTCAGTCGTAAGTCAACCAGTCAGAATAGTTTTTAGGGGCAGGCTATGGATGTTGGGGAAATCATGCAGCCATGTGAAAAGGCTTCCTGCTAGGCGGCAACCATCCGACCTAGCAAGGTTTGCTAGGCAGGTGTCACTGCACTAGCTCGAGGACTAGGTGGCCAGGATGAGTTCGGTAGTTTGCCTCCGTCTGGCAGCAAACCTTTTCCGACTGCGTGTGAGCACGCCTCTCTTCCCATTATAATTAGTCAAAAATAAGGAACTATATAGCCAAATGGTGGTGATAGGAGCAACTCCAGACAAATAAACGCTTCATACTTACATAGGTCAACTGACTTGGAGAAAAGCATTAAGGGATTTTAAAAAGTCGAAATTGCCAAAAGTGCTACCGAGGTCAACAACAACTGACTTGTTGCATGACGGACTCAGTTCAAAATAAAGCCTCTTTCGGCTAGATCGCAGTTGGTAGCCAGGACCCGGATTACAGGTGGCTGGGGCTATTTTGTGGGGCTCCATTATCACGTCTGACCCATTTAGCTTCCGTTTTACGTTTTAGGTTAGGATTAGGGTACCGGTTCTAGGTTTCCGATTTTCGGGTTAGGGTTATGCCTTTAGGCTTAGGTTTTCGGGTTGCGGTTAGGGTTTAAGCGTATGAACAGGTTTCAGCAGAACGGTTAGGTTTTTTGGTTACAGCTATGTCTAAGGGCTACGGTCACGTTTACGATTTCGATTAGGGTTAGGGTTGCCTTTAGGGTTAACGGTTAAAGTTTGAGGTTAGGGTTAGGGTTAAGGTTAGGATTAAGGTTAAGGTCGCCGTCCGCCTTCCCATTCCTGGCTACCAACTGCGACCTTGCTCTTCTTTCTTCCTAATCGGTTCTGTTACTTATTCAGAACGTAGAGGCCTATGTGACGAAGAACACCATAGCGTAGGGTGAGAAACCCGCCCAGGCAGTCCAAGTAGTATTCCCTTACCGACAAAGACTAGGGAGACTGAAATAGCCATTTTCGACTTCCTAGCCGTCGTCAAGCAGTCATACCCAGCCCCGAGGTGTGGAACACCTGGGGCTCGATCCTGCGACCGGTTGGTTAGGGGTTCAACGTCCCTAACCACTGAGAGGCTGCTGGCGGGGCTCGAGGGGGAGCACCAAGGCGCAACGAGACAGAACAGAACGGCAGAAGTGAATGAGTTAATCCTCTATCAAGGTATCGTTCTATAGAGAACGCCAGTTGGCCCGCAGTCTGTTAGCCTCGCGACAGGCTACCTGCGAGTTCACGGGCGGCGTACAGTAGAACCTTCTCCAGCGAAGACTAGCTGCGAAATAAGCCGACCCACCTTCGGGCCTGACTAGCAAGCAGTCGTGGGCGGTGCGGTGGTGGTGATACATTCAGGCGTGGTTGCGAATCCACCTGGCAAACCAGTCATGTACGAAACGGTCACAAGCCATTGCGGCATTGTCCGCCATCAAATGCGACTTCAACCGCCACGAATTCTGGCGCCTTAAACTGTTATGTTGGAGGGCTGCAGGTGTGCCGGAAGTACAGGAGGAAATTCCTCAACGGTACGGTCCAACGCAGCCACCGTCATGATCTAACGTCAGATCACGAGCTCTGATTGGTCTCGCACTGAGAGGAGCAGCTTCCGGTCAAACCACAACAGCAGCATCAAGTCGATTAGGTTCTCTAAAAT
>CACRXP010000510.1:139186-152280 GCA_902702965.1 Spirometra erinaceieuropaei
AAAAGGCTTGTTGCTAGGCGGCAACCATCCGACCTAGCAAGGTTTGCTAGGCAGGTGTGACTGCACTAGCTCGAGGACTGGGTGGCCAGGATGAGTTCGGCAGTTGGACTTCGCCTGGCAGCAAAAGTTTCCTGACTGCGTGTGAGCACGCCTCTGTTCCCATTATAAGGAACCATATAGCCATATGGTGGTGCCAAAAGTGCTACCGAGGCCAACAACAACTGACTTGTTGCATGACGGACACAGTTTAAAATGAAGTTTCTTTCGGCTAGATCGCAGTTGGTAGACAGGACCCGTATTACAGGTGGCTGGTGGATTTGTTTACCGGGGTTATTTTGTGGGGCAACATAATTATGTCTGACCCACTTGGCTTCCGTTTTACGTTTGAGGTTAGGATTAGGGTACCGGCTAATGGCTTCCGATTTTCGGGTTAGGGTTATGCCTTTAGGCTTAGTTTTCCGGGTTACGGCTAGGGTTTGAGCGTACGATTAGGATTCAGTATTACGGTTAGGTTTTTCAGTTACGGCTATGTCTAAGGGCTACGGCCACGTTTACGATTTCGGTTAGGGTTAAGGTAGCGTTTGGGGTTTACGGTTAACGTTTGAGGCTAGGGTTAGGGTTAAGGTTAGGATTAGGGTTAAGGTCGCCGTCCGCCTCCCCATTCCTGGCTACCAACTGCGATCTAGCCCTTATTTCTTCCTAATCGGTTCTGCTACTTATACAAAACGTAGAGGCCTACGTGACGAAGAACACCATCCCCCAGCCGCGATAGCGTAGGGTGAGGAACCCACCCCGGCAGTCCAAGTAGTATTCCCTTACCGACAAAGACTAGGGAGACTGAAATAGCCATTTCTGGCTTCTTAGCCGTCGTCAACCAGTCATACCCCAGCCCCGAAGTGTGGAACACCTGGGGCTCGATCCTGCGACCGGTTGGTTAGGGGTTCAACGTCCCTAACCACTGAACGGCTGCTGATGGGGCTCGAGGGGGAGCTCCAAAGCGCAACGAGACAGAACAGAACGGCAGAAAAGAATGAGTTAATCCTCTATCAAGGTATCGTTCTATAGAGAACGCCAGTTGGCCCGCAGTCTATTAGCCTCGCGACAGGCTATCTGCGAGTCCACGGGCGGCGGACAGTAGAACCTTCTCCAGCGAAGACTAGCTGCGAAATAAACCGACCCACCCTCGGGCCTGACTAGCAAGCAATCGTGGGCGATGCGGTGGTGGTGATACATTCAGGCGTGGTTGCGAATCCACCTGGCAAACCAGTCATGTACGAAACGGTCACAAGCCATAGCGGCATTGTCCGCCATCAAATGCGACTTCAACCGCCACGAATTCTGGCCCCTTAAACTGTTATGTTGGAGGGCTGCAGGTGTGCCGGAGGTACAGGAGGAAATTCCTCAACGGTACGGTCCAACGCAGCCACCGTCATGATCTAACGTCAGATCACGAGCTCTGATTGGTTTCGCACTGAGAGGAGCAGCTTCCGGTCAAACCACAACAGCAGCATCAAGTCGACTAACTTCTCTAAAATTACGGGTCTGACTCTGGTAGCAGGCAGTGCAGTTTAGAGGCCGGAATCGGATCTGATTCCTCTGGCTCAGGAAATATGCCCTCAGTTATTTGAATTCTCTGACATCCTCTGCTTCACTGCAAAGTACACTTAACCACATGGTGTCTCAGGATGTCAGATGCTGGTCCTTCACTATCAGCACGAGTCGACTTGGTTTCACAATTGCACATGATAACCTTATGACAGTTCGACCATCGATTTCGATGATGTCCACCATGTGCCCCACAGCAGGTTGGAGCAGGGACGGTGACTTGCGCAGAGGTTTATAGTGCCAGTAGACTTGCGCAGCATCTACCTGCACTCTCTCCTCCTCCCCCGCCTGGGCCCGGTGTCAAGACAGAGTCAAGAAGACCGGAGACGAGGGAGGCCGCAGGTGGATGGCTCGGACGGATCCTCACCTTGGCGTTCCACCACACCCCCTGGTCCACACACATGATAACCTTATAGCCTCGTGATAAACGACAGAGTCTCCGATAGTCCTCAGTTTTATGAAGGGTTTTCGACCGATACATGCAAAATGACGAGTTGCGGATGGTAGACGACTCGGTCGCTAAAACGCCCATGCGTTTCATCCTCAAGCTCTCTATTTCTGATGGATTCGGTCTCACCCCTCCCCCTCTTCCCCCTCCCAGACACCAGTTCACTGTCTGATAGGGGGATTGGGCGCAGATGGCTGGTGCGCCACCACGCCCCAGCATGCGGGCACAGTCCGAGCGACACATGCCGCGCCCTGATCTGACACTGCCCGTGTGACGCCTTATAAGGGGGGAGGGGGGCGCACTACACATCCCATCAGCCGTTGACAAAGTGTTTTCGGAGATAACCAATCTAAGAATGAAGGCCGGCCAGGATGCGTACTTGCTTGAGACCAGGACAGGGATCTTGCGACATCCGGGCGATTTGAGGATGCGGAAGAGCAGGCTGACGGTCTCGTTGAGGACATTGGGAGGGCACATGTCCACCTTGGTGATGACCACGAAGACCGGCACGGAGAGGGCCAGCGCCAGACCCAGATGCTCCTTCGTCATACCGACGATGCCCGCGTTGGCGCCCACCATGAGCATAACAAAGTCTGGAGCGTGACCGGTCAGGCCGAAAACGGTCGTCTTCAAGTAGCGTTCGTGTCCCGCTAGGTCGATAAACGTGATGACCTAAAAAGGCATGGCAACAGCAGTCACAGCAGTCAAACGAACAGTATTTGATAAGTGGTGTGCGCCGAAACTCATGTAGCCTGAAAAGTTTAAATACGATTTCAAGTTGGAAAGATTAGTCAGGCCTGGCTGCAGTACTGATAGGCGTAAAACATGCCCCCAGACTAATTATTACATGACATTGTGTTGGCTTTTTGTCAAAAAGTTAAATAAAACCAGTATTTGGACAGCGAGTACTTTTTTCGCCAACTTTCGACACTACTTATTCAATTCTGCCTCCTGATAACTAGCAAAAGAGCTAACTCGCGTTCATTTCTTGCGTTTCCACACATTTCCGGGGCTTACGAGCTCCACGCGATGCGTTTACTCCAAACTAAATTCTTTCACGATCATGAGGCCAAGGACGATAATAAATGGTGCGGTGTATCAAAAGACGAAGGCGAGTTCACTGGGAGAGAGGGGTTTACTTTCGTTGCGATTAGTGATTTTAGCTGCTACTTCCGACTTCTAAGTCAACCTCCCATCGACGCATCAGGCAAAATGCAGAAGACTGTGTCCAAAGACAGGTGGTCGAAATTGGTACTCCAGACGTCGGACGGAAAATAAACCTGTCCCCGTAAAAACTCCCCTTGTTTTCTGACCTGCCATCGGGCAGTCGCATCTTCCCTACTACTGACAGAAATTACAGGCGAAAGGCGCTTCAGTTGGCTACACTACCTCCATGCCAAAATGCCCCTTCCGCAAGCCTCTTCTCCTGTCAAAAGGCAATTGGTAAAACAAACGGTGTTCCGACGGAGTCGATGCATGACAAGTGTGCGTGTGTGTGCATACAAGATGCTCACATCTCCTGCTAAGGAAATACGCCTGCGGTGATGAGAACGCCAAGATGTTTGTTACATGCCACTGTGATGAAGCGACTGCACCACTGCAGCCGAGAACACCTGGGACGACAGTACTCTACAAACAAAGACGCAGGCCAATCGGTAACGTTTAAGGCGCATTGTAGACCGCGCAAGCCCTCGATACTGAGCAAATGGTAGGGAACGCTCACCGATCTTTCTTAGGAAACTCACTCATTCCGTTGTGCCTTACGGGCTCTCTCTCTCGGGCCCAACCAGCAGCCGCACAGCGACGCATCATATAGGCAGTATGTTATTACCGACGCTCAAACAAAAGGCCTGCAAGGTTGATTCGGTTTTAACACAATCGAGGCGGTTATGAGGTTTCTTATATTGCTTCCTTCGAGTCGGACCTCCTTCGACCCCGCTGCTCATGTGGCGACGAGAAACCCAAATATGACAACGAGAGGAACAAATTACGCTTGGGAAGTTAAAAGCAAACATCGAAACAGTTATTTTTCCTGCTGACAAAAGGCTGGTCAAACGTTATCCCCACGAAGCACCGTCGGAACAAGACCCAGACACTCCTCAACGATCGAGTCCTACAAAATCACCGAAATTGCCAACTATGGCTCGACTAAAGAAGGGTGAAGTCATCACAAAAGACTCGTGTACAGCAGAAACCCGGTGTCATTTACCGTATAGAATGCGACTGTGGTTCAGCTCGTTATCTCGGTAAGACTGATAGATAGGATCACACGAGATTTTATGAACACGGGGTCGCTGTGAAACGAAAAACAATTTTCTCCTGGTAGCCGCCTAGTATTGCTCGCTAAGCCACAACTTCGTTTGCCTCTGTGTGAGAACCTTCAGTCAGTCAGATGATCGAATTTTGCAGCTACTGCAGAAAGCGTGGCTTTCGACCGATGACTCAATCAATTGACACATCGGCCTATCAGCAGACTAACAAGCTCTACGAGACTAAATCAGTGGCACAACAGGTCATTCTCGGCGGAGATGAGTTAAATGCGGATCAAGTAGTATAGTTACTTCATTTCTTGAAGATGGACATGCTGGACAGTCCGAAACACCGTCTTAATAAACAACTGGCCGTAATGATCGACTTCCTATCCCTTTATATTCATTTGCCTGAGCCTCGAATGCTTTCCACCATTCTATTGGACTTTTAACTAACAGAACGCGGCCTCAGGCCTCAGGTGACCAAACAAGGAATTTGGCATGGCTGGTTGGTGCGACCTAACGAGTCAGAAATAGGCAACCCAGTCTCTCTTGTCTCTACCAGTCATCTCATCCTACCATTGTATATACCCGATCGCAACCTACAGGACAACGAGCCCGTGGCTCAGTGGTAAGGGGCGTTGGACTTCTAATCAGGTCGTGAGATCGAGCCCCAGGTATTCCACAATTTGGGATTAAGTGTGACAGGCTGACGGCCATTAAAGTCTCCCCTGCCTTTGTCGATAATGCTATTCTATCAGCTTGCTACCGGCGACAACGAATGTTCTTTTTGTAGGACACATGCTACATATAATACATGGGCATCTCACTAAGAGTGCAACAGGTCAGACGCGGACAGTTGTTTCACGATCGTTGCCGATCATCAGTACGTCATAGGCCATATGAGGTGAGGTATATAAGCATGTCAAGTAGGCGTTTGACCCTCGCTATTGATGTTAGGATCGCGCTCGATCCCATTCTGCCACTCCCTCCCCCGCCAGTTTGCTGCTGACAAAGAACGTTCAAACAGCAGTCTGCCAAGGCACAACGGAACGAGCATGTTCCGTAAGCTGATCGGTGAACACCCATCTGTCATAACTGTTATTCCCGATCAAAACCGACATGACAACGGGCTCGTGGCTCAATGGTAGTGTCAAACTCCATGACCAAAGATCCCGGGTTCGAGCCTCAGTTGCTCCACACTTTGGATTAGGCATGATTGGCCGATGACGGTTAGTAAGCCAGAAATGGTCATTCCGGTCTCCCTCGTCTTTGTCTGTACTATCTCCTATATCAAAGGGGAGCGACAGAGTCTGGTGGGTAGACAGATACAGAACTGTCTTGGACTTGTTTGTTTTCATTCAGCCAATCATAACTCTGACCACCTGCTGCGGCCGGAAACACAAACATGCACACACACACACAACTGGCACGACTGGTCCACCAATGGGGTCTACCGGATGGGTCATAAGCACTTAGTCGAACCGAGGTTCATTGGCGCTTCGCCACCTGCCATGCTCTGTGACTGCAGTCGCCTGTTTGTCATCCCTGTCACCAATACCAAGCCTGTTTGTTTCGAAAGGCCAATAGATCAGCGTGCACTCATTCCTGGGTGAATATATATATTTGTAAACAGCATCAAGAAACCCACGAAAAATAAGCTATACAAACAATATCTCAAATTTCTCAAAAAAGTATCACAAATTTTAATTTTCTAAAGTCGGAATACTTCCTCGTTTCGAGTATAAACTTGGGAGTGGACGCATCTTTCCGCAAATCGAGTATAAGTGCTATAATTCCTAGTGGCCAGGAAGATTCTAGACTAAGCACCAGCGCACTAACATTTGCAGATGAAGCCTTCATTTTGAACTGCGTGAATCTGCATTAAAACCTCTGATGAAGATGACCATGACATGCAAAGACGGGTAAACTACCAAATTCAATTGTAAATTAACCTAAGTACTGTTCTCCGAGTAAATGTTTATTTAAAGGCTTCTATACGCAAAGAGTTTTTTATGCGGACTGTAAACCTAGGTTATCATCTTTTTCTAGACTATAAAGAGTATGCTGCCGCGCAGTATCAAATGCCAGTTGCGCTTCCTACAAGTCGTGACAAAGGTGGTAAAAATAACAGCAATAGACGAGTGGACAAACCTTGGCGGCATTTTGACAGATTTGCGACCAGTCGAGCTTCCCGTGTACAGGCTTGTTCACTACTACTCCGTCGGCGTCGAAACCAAGGATGTCATTGCTGACAGAGCTCGTTCTGCCCGACTCGATTTCGTGTTTATGCCGAAAGAGGCGAAGACGGGCCAGGCCTCGGCCGTTGTCCAGCTCTCCGTGCGTCAGGACCCCCAACATCGTCGATTTTCCGGCGTCCACGTTGCCCACGACCGCAACACTATAAAGATAACGTTTGGACAGATCTACTCCTAATGACACTAGCTTGTAGAAGGCATAAAAAAGAACAGGGCTGGGCATACTTTAAGCATTATCACCCCAGAGGGCACGGTGGCGGCTTGCACTGCCCGCGCCTGCGCCGGAGATGGGCGCGGGCGTCGTGGCTGATAGGGTTAAACAGCAGCCTACGCGTGCCACATGCAGTAGGTGGGTTAACTCATAAAATGTCAACCGAAATTCCGAAAAGGTTTAATTAAGTAGGGCGACAAAGCATGCAGTATTTACTGACGTCATAAATTTCGAGACCTCTCATTCAGCTGCGTACGGTCCTTGCATAGTTATATGACATGGCAAACTGTTCAATCAACGATCGACCTAGAAAGACAAAACCTGAAACATGGGTCCAATATGCGGGTGCATATGGCGGGGGGAGGGGGAGAGAAGTCATCCAAGTATGAAAGTTAGGAGAGTAGGGTTGTAAAACTAGTCTGCGTGTAGCAGGATGCCGGCTTTCGAATGAACTTCCTTCCGTCTGCATGCACAAACTACACTGTAGAAAATGACTACTTAAGTAGCATGAATTTTTCTCACTAATTTTCGGTGCCTCTAAAAGTCCAATTACATTTCATGGAAAGCATGCATAAAAATATCCATTCTTTAGCTCATCAGTAGAAAAATACGTCTTCTTTCAATTTTATACTCGAAGAAAGGGCATAATTCGATTTCCAAAAACTTTTCCCATTCCTGAATAATTTTGAACCCGCTCTACCGATACACTTGAATTCAGGGTTTCTGAACTACAAGCCATATATTTTCCGCGTATGGAAAACCATACATTTCTCTACGGTAATAAAGGGGGACCATACAGGGTTCATAAAATTTAGCAGTGGATTTGATCCATGTTGTTAACTTTAAGAGCCACATTGGCAAATGCAGACACAAGACGATTTATGAACGGCCATTTCACGGTATTTAAAAGTCCCACAATTAGAAACTTTTTAAAAACTTAATTATGTCCCCCCTTCGAGCATAAAATTAGAAGACGTAATTTTCTACCGAATCAGCAAAAGAATAAATATTTTTATGCATTTTTTTCATGAACTATAATGGAATTTTTGAGGGCGTCGAAAATCAATGAGGAAAATTCATGCGACATAAGCATTTGTTTTTTACGGAGTATAGTTTTTGCATACAGCCGGAAGGAAGTTCATTCGGAAGTCGGCATCCTGTGGTAACTGAATTGTTATAGAATTACACTGCAGACTGATTGATTTTACAACCCTACTTAATCAATCTTTTCGAAACGAAAACGCGTTTCGGTATTTCGGTTGACATTTCATGAGTTAGACCACCTACTGTATGACCTAGTCCACGTCTCTACACAAAACAAACTTCAATGAACAGAACTCGGTGCTTAAATATGTGACTGTCCAAAAGGTCACATTTAAGAAGGGGGTCATTTCAGCCTGACCCTAGAGGATCGAATTATGCCGTCAGCTGACGACATTGCAAGTCATGACTTTCAGTGCAACGTGACAGCTTAGGGTATGCCAAAGTCATCGCAGTTGAGGGGAGGGAGATGAGCTGATATGGGGAGAGGCACCTCGTAATCAGCCTTACTGTCCACCTTTTCAAACTTAGCAGGGGATTTTTGGTCGAGTAAGGGAGTGACTAACTTGGCGACCGCCTCAGTCGAACGAGTGTCACACGAGGAGGGGGGGGACAATAGCTGATAACCCATTCGGACTTAGCGCAGCTCGACTAACGCCTGCCATGGACCATCACGGCACCCGCTTTGGTCTGGCACTACAGCTACGTCGCCAGTTTTGGGGGACAGGCATGCTGACGTACACACGTAATTAGAAGTTATTTCGCCGCTGACGAGAACGGCTATCATCGGCACTCTGTTGAAAGGCTCTACGTGGGTTGCCAGCATTCTAGCTAGTGCAATGTCCGCGCAGACCCTCAACTGTGTGTTTCAGCTAAAGATATCAGGGCAGCTATTGGAACAAGAGTAGTCAGTGTGGTTGTTGCAGTCGACGCGGTGTTTGGTCAGGTCAATACTGGCACTGAATTGCTCTGGCCGAGCTTACATTCACACCCGCTTCTCTATGGCCTCCAGCATGGAGGTGGCCCCGATAGAAGCAACTCCCGTTTTCACAGCATATCGTCATGCTTGTTGATCCTCTGCGGAAGTTTGCCGGCTCTCCTAAATGATTTGGTGAAAGTTGAGCAAGGCACTCAAGGTTTTCTCGCAGTGAGGTTCCTACCCACCTTGTCTTCTGGAACTTATACGAAGGTCGTCTCAACGTGCACCCACTGGATGAAGTGCGACCTCGATCAAAGTGATCGGTCTTCAGAATCATAAATATGCTAAACATGCCAAGTAAGTCCAGAACTTCGATGTCAAGGGTGAGTCTCCATCAATTTTTCTTCCTTCCGAAGAAATCTGAGATCAAAGCGGTTAGGCTATCTGGTTTTGCTCTGATAGACAGTGATTGTTTCTATGTCGTACAGAGGCGTGATCGAGACAACGGGTCTGGGATGGATGACCTGACGATCGCACACGAAGATTAAAGACCACCAAAGGCGTGACTAGCCCTGGCGGGGCTTCATCTGCTATGTCAACTGTCTGGGACGAGGTAAAAACAACTGCAGACCCTGTTGCATCAAGTATGATGAAATCCGCACAAACTGTGGCGCAACACTGTGTCAGAGCGGGAAACGCGCAGATGATCCTCCCACACGTTTTGAGAGCCTGCGCCTGTCAGCCGACAGCGGACAAGAGAGGCAGGGGTTTTGTTGACAAAAATAAAGCTTGGAAAAAAAGGGCGGTTAGGCACGTGAATACGAGCCCCTGGTATTGCAGAAACGTCGAGACAGAGTCAGGGTTAGGACTAGTGCTCGGAAGGATCTGGGATCTAGGAGGCCAGGATTGGAGTCGAATTAGGACACGGGGATAGGAACCCTCTGGAATCTAACACGGGGCCAACTGTAGTACTGAGGGGCCCATACTCCCTGACCGATTAAAAAGACTTGCATAGGCAGTGAAACAGTTCCCTTGGAATCTAACCGGTATTTCAGAAAGACAAACCGGTGCAAGCGGGACAAGCATTCCACAAAAAAACCAGCCTAATGAAGAAGCCGCATTAATAAGCGATGGTACCGCGAACTAAAGTTCAAATACATTCTCGAAAGTCGAACCAGTCAGGATCTTTGCTCATTTGATAGGACGACGAGCCGCATATTGCAGAATTTACTAGCATGGCCAGATAGGAAGGATCTTCTTTGCACAATCTTTCACAACTCACTAGCGCGAAGAAAGGAGAAAAGCATATTGCCCTATGCCGCGTGATCAGGGTGTGTCCGGAAATCGGGCCATCATTTACCTAAAGAGTTGTGGGGAAGCCGGGGACGGTAGCAGTGTTTCAGGGAGTAATGGTCCAGCCGAAGAAGGCACAGAAACTCACACTGTCGGACAGGGATGAGGCTGCCGCATATTTTGCAGACAAGGTCAAAATGGTGAAAAAAAGGCCGGATTCAAAAACGTTACCAAGTGAAGCGGTATCTCATTTAACTGTTAACGGTCTTTGCGTATCTATACAACCTTGAGCGTATCACATGAAGGCCGCCTAGAATAGGTTCAGTTTTATAGTGATCAACAGTACGGAAAGCTAGCCAGGCATGTTGATTGGTCGGGTGGGAACATGACATATAGGAAACGAGGTAGGAAAACACTACCAGTAGTTGCAAAGGTAACGAAAATCAATGAGGTTATTAAGTACTGCTTTACGTACAAAGTTTGCCTAGCTCACATTTATCCAGGAAAAGAACTTTTACAAGGTCTATAACCGAGTATTCTGAGAGAGTAGCGACCTATGTGGGCTTGTCTCAAGCTAGGCCGAGGCACCTGAGTCTGCAAACCCGCACGCACCCAAGCAGTCGCAGAGGCAAAGTGGAAAAAGACGATGAAAATGTGATGCAAGATAGGTCCTGTCACGAGTCCCCGGAAAACAAGAGGGAAATAACCTCCATTATTGGCTTGCGTCTGCTGTGACCTAGAATAGTAAGCAAATAATTGGAAATGGCCTTCCTGAGTAGCACCTGTGCTTGGTACGGCTGCGATCATGCCTCGATGATGTCCCGAACTGTACCTTTCCACGCGTGACGATCTGTACAGTTCAACCCATTCTCTTCACCAACGACGGAGACCAAATACTGAAGGTCCAAGAACCACCTCCATGTCGTGACGAACTGTGCCGAACAAGATTTTGAGTTGACCCCCCTCTCCGAAGCCTCCAATGGGGTAATGATGCCGGATCAGGAGTAGTGACACTGAGCTCCTGCGGTGGACGACGAAGAACACGTCAAAAGTACCTCATTTGTCTTTCTTGAATGGCCTGAGCTATCCTTATGATGCTGTTGCAGCGTGTGCCGACTGTCTCACTTGAGACGAAGTTGGCATACTTCACTCGAAGAATTGTCTTCAAGCTGTGTTGGTCAAATACCTCCAGTTTTCGCTCGTTCTCCACGCACACGGCCCAACCATGATGCCCACAGAGAAGAACAGACCGGAAGGATGCACAACACACGCGTAATTTAATGACGATAGAGATGCCACGTCAGATCCAAAAGCATTTTATAGGACTTGAAGAAACCCGGCGGGCAGCATCAAGTTTGGAGAAAATGTCATCCTTACTCTGTCCGTTCGGCAGCATTCTTACGCCGAGGTATTTAAAGCTGTCTACTTCTTCAAGTTGACAGCCATCAATCCCGAGGGGTGCCTTGTCCTGGTTAGGGATGCAGCTTGCAAGTACTTTAGTCTTCCCAGCGTTTATAGATTAACCGGGTGATTTAGGAACCTGGTTCACCCGTGACACCATAGACAGCAGATCACCAAAACTTGAAGCAAGTAAGGCTTCACTAAAAATTGAAGCTCCCAAGGCAATTACATCGACATAGTCGAGAGTAGTCAGTCGGTGCCCGGGTGTAAACTCCAAATCGTCATCTTCGTGTAGGGTCCTCCCGAGGATCCTGAGTAGGACTGGTCCTTTATTTACGCAATCAAACTGAGCGCCATAATTGTTCAGTCATGATGCGGGGCAGTTTGTGACCTCCTGGTAAAGGCGGTTGATTGTGTCACTGCAGTGAAGTTTGCGAGGGACAGGCCTCAGAGACTGTGTGCGTTGAAAATGCCTTTAGATGTAAACGAAGTCGCGTTCGCATGAGCGTTTGGTCCGAGTTATGATTCGTGTCTGGCAGAGTCCAAAGATTGAGAGACAGTCAAGGACCGGATGCCCTCACGAGAGCGTAGCCGAGCTGGACAGCCGTCCTCCGGTCATTTGTATATTAGGTCACAGTGTATTTCAAGTGCTGAAACCTGGCGTTAGATATGGACAACTTATGGCCTTCGGGTAAAACGTAGAACATATACGGCAACAACGTTTTGTGGATTTATGCGGCCGATGTGGGGGAAGAATGTTTCCCATACCAGGAGAACCTTGTCTGTCTACTTTTGTAACGTGAATTTACCACCCACGTAGACTCTATAACTCGGCTGGACTCGTGTAGCCAGACTACTGACAGAAAGATAGTGCTAGTCCCGCGGTGGTAGAGGAAGCACATGGCAGAGAGTTCTATTTGTGGTAGGGGGCGCTCACCGATCATTGTTACGGAACTCACTCGTCCCGTTGTGGCTTATGGGTTCTCTCTCGAGCCCAACCAGCAGCTGTACAGCGGCGCATGATATAGGCAGTATGTTATTATCGATTGTATATTCCCGATCGAAACCGGCAGGGTAACGGGCTTGTAGCCCATTGGTTAGAGGCGTGGACTTCTAACTAACAAATCGCGAGTTCGGGCCTCGGATGTTCCACACTTCGGGGTTGGGTATGACTGGCTGACGACGGCTAACGATCCAGAAATGGCCATTCCAGTCTCCCTTGTCTTTGTCGGTAATAACATACTAGTTATGTTTGCGTCCCAAAAGGAGAGGCGAGGTTGCATCCGATCGAAAATGATGTCAAACATTAAGTTACCCAGACAAATTTCCGAGTGGAGTCCGGTTTAGGTGCAAACACATGCTTGCTACGTTAAAGGCAGCGAAATGCCCGCCCAGCTACTGCGCGAAAGACCGTCTCAAGTTGCCTTAAACCAGTTTTCCCACTGGGAGAGGAAAAAATCGGTGGACCATGTGCGGTGTAAGTGCATGTCATCATCATTCAGCCAAAATACAAGCATATATCCACAACATTTGACATTGGCAAGGGCAGCCTTTTCGGATAAAGCTGCATAGGAAAGTTAAAATCAGCGCCGGAAGAAACCATAAGGGGAGGACGCAACTCACCGCACATCAACAAAGTCGCGCGTCTCACTGTTACGCCGCAGCAGAA
>CACRXP010000510.1:152333-183901 GCA_902702965.1 Spirometra erinaceieuropaei
CGGTGCGAACTTCCTGTACATCCATATTTAGGCCAGAATTAGTTTTACGACAATATCAAGGTCAAATCGGACTTAAGGACTAGCCAAAAAATTTTAAGACGGTCAGAAAATTTGTAAAATGTGGCCACGGATACTAATTAAAACCTGATAGGAGGTATATACCATATGTTATTATCTTCGATGGGATACGGACTAGCATGAGCAGGGGGGAGGAGCGACCGAGAATTCGGGCATATTGATGCAGTTTTGTCTCGTGCTCATTCAGACAATCATAACTCTGACGATCAACTGGAATCAGAAACACAAACGTGCGCTCGTACACGGCGCAAGGGTCCCAAAGACGGGGTCTAGCAGATGGGTCATAAGAGGTTCATCGGACAGAAGTTCATCAGCCCATCATCCCTTGTCCTTCTCCGTCAAAGCGGATCGGGGATTCACTCGTTCTTGAGAGTTACATGAGCTTTAATGCAACTCGCTACACTATGCTAGTTGGAAACAATCTTACGCCAGGATTAGAGGGCAATTTGACACTATCACTCCTGATCATTCACAGTTTCGTGCATAATCATACTTTCAGTTTTGCCGACAGTTAGACGGACCGCCGCCAAGACCTGGCCTAAAGTGGGATTCAAATCGAGCATTGTTCGACAGAAGCGACAAAATCACGCCCTCGTGTCAAGCGTTACGCGGTCAAGCTAAATGTCTGGACTAAGCCATAAGATTATTGACCGTCATGAAGTTCGACACAGCTACACAGGTATAATATCGAGATAGTGTGCTAACATACAACTAGTGTTGTTTATCTTACCAACATTAAATACCTAGGAAGATAAACCCAAAACCGGTTAAAAAGTTCGAGCGAACAAATTTTTATTCTCTGAGACCGATCCCCCAAAGTAAACAAACGGCAAATAACCTGATATGGAGTTTTCCAGCACCTCTTGAACACTCAACTTTTAAAATGCGTAAGTTTTTAAGTTACCGACACAGACAAGACAGACAAAGTAAATGCGAATCGATGACTGGTAAAAAATCATTCTCTATCCCGAGTGACGTAAAATCTGCTTTTCAGTCACATGTGATCATCATTTGCGTTCCGGGATCAGAGGAACGTTTCACAATGAGAAGTGGGAAGCGCGGAAAACATCAGGAACAAGATGTGTGACTAACCCTTGAGACACTTATAAACTCTGCCCACGACTCACATAGTCACTTTCGTTGTAATTTTAATGGTCCGATGATGAGTTACTGAAAATATGCTTGCTAATCCACTTTTCTATTTAAGTTTGCCTCAACAAGGCGACGAATAGATTACCTAAGTTCTGAAAAAGTCGCCAGTCATAGGCACAAAGTAAGCGATTGGATTGGGTGATAAAGTCTCCCCATTGCAGGCAGGCAGTGCAGGACATGAACGGTATAACTATAAGGACCTTTTTATATCGCGACAGAGTCATTTATCGATAAAGTTGCGGGACGTAGGTATTTCGTAACCAGGTCGGCGAATGGCCCCGTCATGAAAACAAGTACCCCCAGTTGTCACAGACAGGGCAATGCGTCCGCGCGTAAACCATATGGGGATGGACTATAAACCAAATGGTCAGGAGAGTACAGGATCGGATAAGGGGTTACGCAAACTTAGGGTTAGGCGTGGCAGGCCGACAACGGCAAATGGGCCAGACGTCGCCTCACACATTCCAAACTAAATCAAATTCAGACGGCGTATGATATGAGAGATTGTTATCAAAAACGTATAACAGATTTATTTAGTATCTGGAGAGGAAAGCAGGCAAGCCCTGCACATTTTCCGCCAATTTTCGAATTGAAAAAGCAGTTTCCATGTCTCCACATAATTATGTACATTTCGGATATATCGTGGGATAAATTACAGTAAGATGTAAAGTAGAATACGTAGGCTTGTCCATTCTAAATATAAATAAACAGAGTTGATGTGAAACACGCACACAGGGGCAAAGATTTTGTGCAAAAGACGCGACAGGAAAATGTGGAAAAAAAGATCCCTATGCGGTAAAAGGACACAAGAGGTAAAGTTGAATGCGAGATCACACAAGTTAAAAGAGCCAACAGGTGCCAATAATCCAAATGACAGGGTCTCGCAAATCACGAATTAGGTTCAGTCAAAAACTCTGGTAATAAGCTTACGACCCTGGGGCAAATTTCTCTGCGTTGCAGAATATGCATGTACATGTACAGTCAGCAATTATGCTGAAACGTTGAGAAATGCGCAACCCGTCAACGACAGGTCGATTTAGAAAAGACTCCTGCAAGGAATGCTCAGAAACTGCGGAGACACGAGCAAAATATTTTTTTACTTTGGAGAAACAGATTAACATATAAACAACTACTTTCTTCAAAAACGCAGTTCGACAAAAAGCGTTGAAATAATATAAGTGCAGTGTAATATTATAAAATTAATATACCTTGTCTGCAAGGATATTCTGCGGATTTTTTTTCATAAAAAATGCGTTGGAGTCGGGAGCGAAAAAAGGGAAAATCAACGGTTACAGGCACACACTACTGACCAAGGCGCTAGTGGAAACAGTCCGCTTAAACAAACTGAATCATCGCATTTGAATATGGATAACTCAGGAAGATAACGTTATCATTAGTTCAAACCATTACATTGACTGGTCATACAAAAAAACTTGCTACTTATTCAGGTCCTTCAAAAAGAGCGAAATATCTACTCTAATTATTTAAATATAATCAGAACTGAGAACTTCGCTATGTCACAAGGTACGCATGCAGAAATCCTACTCCTTAACAACGTTTCTAACATACTTGGAAATTCGAAATGACAATTCTATGCTCCATCAGTAACGTCTGTCCGATATGTGTTTTCTGGATGCGTTCCATATCCTAACTGTGTTCCCATGACCCCAAAGGATGCCGGCAAGAAATTCTTCTGCATTTCGAGTCTTTCAGAATTCCTACTCAACAAAACGCCCTATTATAACGAAACTTTTTTGACCGCACAATGGCTTCTCATCATTAACTATTTTTACATATCTGTTTCGGGGCATGGAACTCGTCGCTTGCGTCTGCGAGTATCAAATTTTTGAATAGGACTGACTAACGTTGCAAATCTCCGCGCCCTTCCGCCCTCACCCCTCCCTTAAATTGACTGCTATTGCCATCCTTCCACTCCACCCACATTCCCACACCCAGCCTATGTTTTAAGACGAGGTTTAGTCGATTTCTCTTATCACTTACATTTTTTGCTTCTACCCCGTTCTCATATAACCGTACTGGCAAGACGATAAGTTTTCCAGAACAAACCTATGCTCGCCAACTGATTTTCTGAATTTGGATTAATTATGTCAGCGTCTGGAGAAAACAAGTAATATGAAATTTCGACTAATTTACATACTGAAATATAAACAATGTAGACTGAAATAAACCCCCTAACACAGAGTTTGTTCGAGTCAGTGGAGGGCGGATATAAACTGAGGATGGGCTGTAAAGTGGTTAGGGTTCATTGCAGCGTCATGGTATCAGATTGCTGCCTCGGTAATAGTTCCATAATTCTCCTAACCAGACAGATGAGACGGATAATTATAATTGTGTGCTAACTGACAATTGAATATACGGTTTCATTTTTGGTTCACATCTATATATATAAAAATGGAAGGGTTTTTTTCTGTGTTATATCTAATCTCCGAAAGTACTGCACCGATTGCACTGAAATTTGGATACAACACAGCCAGCGCATAGGGCCGGTTTTTGTCTGTTCCATTATGTAATTATGCTGATGGTACGCCTGTTCTGGTTAAAAAACCGGATTTTTTCCGCCATAACAACGCCACCTGCTGCGGCCACTTGACCTACATCCCCGCGGACACATGTGCGCCCAGACCGCGGCCACTTGACCGACATTCGCTCAAACGCACGTGCTCCGCCCGGCAGCCGCGCTCACCCACCCCCCAACCACCACCCACCCTGCAGGCACTTGAGCAGGCTCTCCACCCTCTCTGGGCCGATGCAGTATGGGCCGCCTGAGCAAACCACCCCTGGGGCAAAAAAACAGGCAACACTTAGACGCCACTTAAATTTGTCCCACAGTCCATATAATAGGGCCGTCACCGCTGCCTAGGGGATTCTCTGGGGTGAGGACTGGATGCAGTTAACATCAGACCCTCCTCCCCCGCGCAACCCACATAATGGGGCTGTCGCATAATGTCAGCTCAGTATTGTGCAGCCCGGCTTGCGGAAGCCCGGTTGCGGTCACGGCTACCTCGTTCTGCAGCTTCAGGACTGCTTCGTTCACAACAGGATGAACACAGCCAGCTGGGAGTGGCCGAATGGCGCCAGCGAGGAACAGCAGACCAGCGTCAAACACGACTCCGTGCCCAGCATTCTCGCAGCCTGATGCTGTTGTAAACGACGGTACGACAACAACCGTTGGAAGACTAATGATTTTAGGGTAAGGTGATACCATATATACCGGCAGTCGGAGAACGATTCCAGCGCAACATCCATTTACTTATCAGGATGGTACCGATGGATATCACTTCAACGTTAAGATGATAACGCCAGTCAGTGACGAGTAACGCACATGAAATGCAGCGCAATGAACTACAACTCCTTCCGACTTATGATTCGACAGAATGTAAGTAATCCCCCTTTTGAAATGCCGTCAATCGCTTAATCATTACAGTGTGAATATGTATGCAAAAGTGGAAATTCAACGCCTGCTTCAGTGTCGCTTGAACCAGAATAAGCAGCGCTCTGAAGACTATATTTCTTTGCATGATGTAGTTGTAAACGACGGTTATACAAATAACGTTGTAAGACTAACGCTTTTGTCGTTCACCTACACAGAGAGTCCACGCCATATGTTCGAGTACGCTCGAGGTGCAATTGTTTACGTTTGTCAGTACGGACGATCAGACCTTTTCCTTACATTCACATGCAATCCAGCTTGGGGGATGTTTATCAGCTCTCACCTCCTGGGCTATCGACGGTAAATAGGTATGACATCACAGCACATGTTTTCAGGAAGAAACTGCAATCGCTGATGAACTTCATGGTGAAACACGAGGTGGTTGGGTCTGTGCGCTGTTGGATGTATTAGGTGGAACGGCAAAAGAGGGGACTGCTCCATGCACATATCCTGATCTGGCTCTATAACAAGATCGTTTCCATCGAAATCGACGACGCAGTATGCGCCGAATTACCTAATATCGACGTCGACAATGATTTGAATGAAGTTGTGGGTTTTCAAAGGCATTGCCTATTACTCTTAAAATATACTGACCTACTGACCTAATATGATACATGGACCTTGGATGCACTGAATCCCAATTCTCCAACCCCCCACTCTCCCGACATGACAGACGGAAGTCCTTTATACCGAAAATGATCAGCGGAAGACATTGGCAAATTGGCAACCGTACGAATGCGAATCGGTGACATAGAAGTCGGTAATCGCTGGGTTGTTTCATATTCGCCTTTGCTTTTAAAAGCAAACGCAGCTCACATAAACGTGGAACACCGTAATTTTGGGAAATTAATTAGGTACACTTGTAAGTACGTGAATAAAGGCAGCGGCATGGCCGTTTTCGGCCTGCAACACGAAAGGAGATACAGGGATGCGGACATACAACTCGATGAAATCGCACAGTATTGGGCTGGAATATGCGTCACCAGCAACAAAGCCGTGTGGCGAATTCTTTCATTCCCCATCCATGAGCAAAGTCCAGGTGTTGTTCGCTTGCAGTACAGTTAAAGAATGGGCAATGAGTTTACAACTGCAACTATGCAACGGGTTGCCTTGGGTCCACCGGCAACAACATTAACTGCGTCCTCCACGTTAAGCCAAAGTGACGCGTTTGCGAAAACACTGCCGAATTCGAAAGTGCCTACGTATTACACAGGGAATATGTGTAGAAAATCATCTGAACAGCGCAAACGAGGAGAGCGAGTGGACGGACACCCCGGCATACTCAAAGCAACTGCGATAAGCAGACTGCATACCGTGCATCCCAATCTTACTTCGCATGGTGTTGGTGAATGTGCCATGTCCAACGTCTTTCCAGCAGTTGAAATCTGTCAACGGAGCTACGCATGCCACTTTTGGCAATGCGTGTCAGGCTATTCGGTTACTGGATAACGATCAACAGTAGGACGTGGGTATTAATGACGCCTGCAACATGTCCCATGCACATCAAATTCATGCATTGTTTGCAGTCATATTAACCATATTCTCTCCATCATCTCCAACAGTTCTACGCGAGAAATAGAATTTGCACATGGCTGAAGATACCTTCCGTCAACTATGCAAGGAAAATTCAAATGTGGCTTGCACAACAGGAATATACAGCGAGGCGTTAACATTGATTGAGGATATGTACGCAGAAATCGCGGACAAAGTTCTTAATCAACTGGGAATGTCACCGCAAAACCAGCCCGTTGCTGCTTCGTTTGATGTGGACTGGCGCCATGAGCAAAATGAAACACGGTTCAACTTCTGCCATGCTTGCAATCAAACATTCACAAGCTAGGACTGTTGCAGAATGACATTAACGATCAAATACTGCGGAATGTCAGTAACGGGGTTGGAGGAATCTCCTTCCTAGATGCGCCAGGATGGGCTGGCAAAACGTTCCTACTTCGACCAATTCTGACGGCAATTCGATCCAATAAATGACATAGCCCTAGCATTAGCATCCCCGGAATAGCTGCAAATCTGCTACTTGGCAGAAAGCCCGTTCATTCAGCTTCGAAATTGCAGTGAACATGCAATTCCTGTAAACTTCCAAGTGCAACATTTCCAAAGCATCCTGCATGGGAAAAGTACTGCAGAAATTCAAACCTATTGTTTGGGATGAGTGCACAATGGCTCACAAAAAAGCGCTCGAGGCCCTTGATCGAATACTGCAGGATTTGCGAGGAAACAGCAGACCACTTCCGACGCACTGCTACTGCCTGCAGGAGACTTCAAACCACCGCTGCCTCGATCGAAACCGGTGGACGAAATAAATGTCAGCCGTCACCACTTACTCCGGAATTCTCGAGCGCGACTGGGTGCAGCAAACAATTGCCCTGCCTTCGACAGCGGCTAGAAGGACAATCCTGGGTTTCGCACACAATACCTGCCGCCAACCGGTGGCCCTTACATTTTTCTTAATTGGGAACGTGCTCCTTCCTCTTTCCCTTATTTCCCAATTCATAAGATTGAGCCACAGCAACGCGTGGCGGGGTCCGGCTAGTATTTTTATACATGCATCGATTGTTGCGTGATGCTGACGCAGTTTGATGAAGTAGAGAGATCGACGCGTTTTGAAAAGACAGAAAAACACTACAGCGGGGCCACCGAAGATAAGGGCTTCGTGACTTCGCTTGTTCGAAATCAAAGATCCTGGGTCACTACTATACAGTAGTGCTCTGTGTGAGTTGCTAACTCCATAAGAGAATTTTGAGGTTGTGTTAGGCAAATTGGGAAAATTTTTACGTCTGGTTGCGATTTGTCCATTCACAAGCGACACTGATGTAAACAGTATTCACAAATGCAAAACTGGGGAATTTTAGAACAAAACAACGATGAGCATTGGGCGACGCAGCGGGAAAACTCTGGAAATGAAAGCACGGCTAACGTTAAGGAAATCTGCAATTTAAAGAAATTCCCAGAAGTAAGGTAATTGCCTCGCGAATTGATTTGGAGGATCAGGGTAGCTTCACCCTTACGGTGGAGCGCAACTACAAAGGAATATCGGAAAATGAGTACGTGTTATCATAGTGCACACTGGGGAGCTGTATCATCGTAGATCGGGATTGAGACTGGCGATGAGAGCAAGGACAAGACGCAGCTGTTGCCCTGTTGTCAACTGTGTTATCCTTATAAACCCTCGCAAACTCTTTCCTGATTATTTCAACGAATCATGCCGAATGGCTCACAAATGATTAATAATAATTTTAAAGTCATTCTCTACATAAACCATGCCCAAAGTCTTTGTGACTATTCAACTTAAATTTTCCCACAGGGAGGGAAATGGAGTGCAAAAGTGACTGCTTGTAGCCATCGCGTCACGGGTCCCTATAATAAGGCCTCCATGACGACATAATTCTCACTACCAGTCAACCTCTTTAGAGAAGGTACGATTCGCCAGGTATCAGTTAGTCACAGGACTTAATGGCGCATAGGTTCATTATCTTTACCACCTTCCGCATGCATGTTTGGGTTCAGTTTCATTGAAAAACGCTAAAAAACCTTATTCGAAACAAGTGAGATAAGGTCTGTCTTCCTACAGTAACTTTCCCGCTGAGCCTTTACGTCAGCCGCTATGATAACTCCCTCATGAGATACATTTTCTTAAAAATTGGCATTGCCTCAACATTGCTGTTAGAATTTAACTTCCAGAAAGCGAAATTGGTTATTTATTCCTATATTGGGGTATTTGTGGTCCTATTTGTTCATATCTCTTCCTGTCTTTTCTTCACGGGCATCAAGGTTTTCGTGCTATATGCGCTTTTCACACTGATTTCTTTAGGCCCCCTATGTTGAAATTGGTCACGTATTTAGAATGGGATAATGGCTTTTGTTATTTTTGTTCTGTTCGATAAAATGCATTAGGGCAATGATAGGAGTGTAAGAGTTGCCATTTAGGGGGCACGTGTAACATTGGAAGGTCGTCTTATGTGCATAGTGCCCCTGGTGACTACTTTGCGCTCCTATTAAGCGACACCTATTCCTGGACTGAGGCTCGCCGAAGCTTGATTCTGCCCGTTGGCTGCGCCACTTTAACGACCTCGACTGAGTGGTTTAACTAGGTGACTATATTCGGTATTGTTGTCTCAACACTCCGTAGTTTTGTTCCTCTTCCCGCTCTCTCCACCTCCTCACTCTTTCCAATCCCACTTTTGAAAATTCTATGAAAAGAGGCTACCTACAATCCCGCACAATATGTCACATAGCAGCGAAGATCGTCTCATGAGTTTGTGCCTGTCTCTTCGGGAAAGTAGACTTACCATACCTGTCAGCGGTTACGACTCGTTATTGAACAGCCCCGACGAGATGAAGAACAGGTTCTACGGGGCCAAATACGTCGTCTAGGCAACTGTACTGAAGGCGGATAAGCTGACTGCCCTTGTTAGCCTCAGTGCCCGAGTTCGGACAGACCCTGCTGACTGTGAGGGAGCACTAGATGTGGAGTGAATTCGACCGCCGACTGATGGCCCGTTCGCGTAACTCACGCTGAGTCAGTTGAGCCTAGCTGCTTTATAGCCTGTCTAGATTAAGTCACCTGAGTTGGCTCACTTCGAGCCGCCCGCACGTGGAAACGGTGTAAATAAGCGCAGAATTGCACGGAAATACGGTTCTATAATTTGCGTGATAAGCAAAATGTAAGTACTAAACTTACAACCAAATGTCTCCAGGCGTACAGTCAGAAAGGTATGACGTAGAGTCAGAAAGATGTGACATATAGTCAGAAGGGTAGTCTCAAGTGACAGGGGAAGAAGACGGGAGATTCAAACAAATGGTGCGAGGGTTGGAAAAAAAACAGAATGACGTAATTTTCTGAGACAAGCAAAAAATCTTAAGTATACGGTAAAGGGTGTCAACAAAAGGGGGTAAAATACGTGGGAACATACACTAGGTACTCACACAATCGGCGGTCGCAGTCATAACGCACTCATCCCTTTGCGAAACCGCGAAAAGCCGCACTATTTTAATTCAGCTCAGCTCACTTTATTGAGGGAAAATGGAGAGTGTTTTCCAGTGCCCTACTCGTGACGCAAAATTAGTGTGACGTACAGAGGAAGCATATCCATAGTTCGAATGCTACGAGAAAAGATAGAAGCCTGAGCGTAAGTCTCGATGTATGAGTTAAATCTCTTGTCCATCCTGATAATCTTGGAATATAAATATTTCAATGTTCGTTTTAAAACTGTTCGGGCCTTCAGTTGTTTGACCACCCTGGCAGAGAAGAAGAATTCCTGAATATCCAGTCTTGCTTGCTTAAGTCCCAATTTAATGGGTGACCTCGGAGTCTGTCTTGGAAGCAGATTCAAAATTCCTAAAAATTGAAACTGAAAGCCAGTCCCTCCACAATGCTTAATGTCTAAGAAAGATCTCTGCGCACTTGCCTGTTGCTCAAGGGAAGGAGGTTTGGATTTGTTAGACGGGCTGAATAGAAAGAGTTGCTCTGACCCTTAAACAGGTTTGCGGCTGTCCTTTGAATTCTTCAAATACTTTCGAACTTAGAACGCCCACTTTATTCACATTTGTATGTCATATTTCAAATGTGGCCTCACGGATATTCCGAAGACCTTGGTGCAGGAGTTTTGATCGAAATCGATCAATGCTCACTTGATGACGTGCATAGGGAGCATTGCGATTTATTTCGCTCTGGAGCAACAAGAAGAGGTTTCGAGCTGTCCGCCGTCAGCATAGTGAGATCCACTTGAGCTTCCACGTCTGGTGAAATCAGCTACTTCGCAAAAGTAACGTTTTGTGCTTGCGGAGCTGGCTGGCTTATCCACGCGAAATATGGAGCACATACTGGCGTTAAATTGCATTAGCCAATGATTTGACCATTCCTTTAACCGATCTAGGTGCCGCCTATCATTGTGGGCAGGTCCTCGAATTGCATTCCAAATTTTCATGTCGCAAGTAGCGTTGCTGCTTTACTGTATAAATATATTGCACAATCCTCCATGTTTATTATGAACAAATTAGTCACAGTACTGAGCCCTGTTTTACAACACTTTCTACCACAGCAGAGTCTGATTTCCCTTGACCGATACACAACCTTGTACCGACCCACAAGGAAGTTTCCGATCAATTTGAGGAAGTTATCCCTGATCCCTATTCTTTTAAGATTATGCAAAAGTCTCTGGTTTGCCACACAGTCGAAGGCCATTTGGAAGTCACTGAAAGTGCTGTGAACCGCATGCCTATCATCGAATGTACGAGTCCAGCCATAAAAAGATTGCGGAACATTTGTCGTGCGAGATCTTTTTTTCAGGAACCTTTGTTGACAGCGCAACTACCGATTGTCGATTTCTAGAAATTACATCACTTTGCTCACGCTGATATTCTCCATAACATTGTCGAGGATTAATATCAAGCTTATGAGACCGCACTTTGACGTCGATGACCGGCTACCGCATTTGTATATAGGAGTTATTTGCGCAACTTCCAATCGACAAGAAGTATTCCAGTGACTAATGACAACTAAAAACCATCGACAGGGTTATAGGAAGCACACAAGCCAGTCCTCTGAGAAGCCCGAGTGGAATCCCATCTGTTCGTGGAGACACCGATGTCTGATGTTTTCGTTAAACCAAGCTACAGACAATTAGCCCTTTGTCCGTCATGTGTTCTTTTTGGAATAATTTTATGTTGTGCGACTAGCGCCTTCTGTGTTTTGTGCAGCAAACAGTAGTACAATGTAAATTTTGGACCTGACGCTTGTGTAGTATTCCAGTTAATTCCTGGTGTTTCAAAATGCCCAATAACTGAGCATCGGAAATTTGATCTGCAATATGTGGTCGGTAGATAGTGAGGACATCGAGACATGGGGAACCGGTAGCCTTGGTGGTCAACAAAATAGATCCGGTATGGCAGATTTCTAGCTCATCAACTTTCGATATGAGGTCTTGGGAACGTGTATACAAGCATCTCACCTTTGTGCCAGCCGAATTTCCGACTGCATTTGTTGCTGTTGTGGACATTACTGGGTTGCTGTGGACATCATGTTCACCGGCCTGTTCCATTTCTCTGTGGGTGTTATTAACTTCGGTTTCTTCGATCAGAACGCTAGGTATTAAGGCCTTAATTGTGGTGTCGCTTTGAGCGGCTGCTTCGACGATGCACTTTGCGTTAGTTGAGTAGCTGCCATGGTTCTCAGTATAACTAGCTAATCCAACTGAAACGTCGTATTTTTCTGAACTATTTTGCACCTAAAGATAGCTCGGTTGTGTTCGCCACCCTTCAGTATCCACTTCAATTCCGAGTCAAGTTCCTAGATATTCAGCCGTTCCACTGGAGAATAGTCCAGTTCGAAGTAAACAAGTTAATGCGAGTTCCGCATGCCATCGTGAGTGAAGCCAGTCTGGGTGCACCCACACCTGCAAGGTTGACACATGGTGGCGAGAATGCCACGACAAGCTGCCTACTAAAGAAATCTGCAATGTCCACAGTTGGATGGATCACCGCCTCGTTACCTCCAAGATGAAGATCTAAATTCGAACTCACACCCACCACCAGGTTATTCAAATACCGCCCGGCCAAATGCGTGTGCTCGGCTTTTAAATTTCAGAAACAAATAGGCCCATCGGCCCGAAGAACCGCAGACTCCGGACGTATACGCCACCTTAAGTGCCCGGTGATGCTAAATACGGAATGCCATAAACAACACCGCACAGAACGTCTACAATGGCGCTCGCAACCAACACCAACACTGTTTCCACGACAACGAAAAATAAATCCAGTCAGATCTGAGCGATATGTAAAGTGCGTGGGGGGTAATGGAGCTGGAGCCAGTGTGAATAATTACCACTCCTTCATTCCAACCTACACATGTTGCAAAGAAAGGAAAACCATCCTGAGGAAACGATAATGAGGCTTCTCGGATAAAAGCATGATAAGAATTAAGTACATGCACGGGGTGAGTAAAACGGATGGAAAACTACTTACCAAATTTTTAAAATGAGCGGTGTTCGGTAAGGCCTATGGTCGGGGAACTTAGTCACTTGCCCCAACAATGGGTAAAACCAGCTCCCATAGCGAAACATCCTTCCGCCAACTACGAAAAATGATGACAAAACCCATTAAGGGTGTCTAGCGGAACTGCTGGGCGGAAATAGCGATCTCCATTTGGCAAGGCTGGTGAGTTGGCAGTTCTCGAAAACGCTACCAAATTATCAGAGAGGACAACGGTAAGGCCTTGACACTTGGTGACTCTGCGCTGGAAACGGCGGCTTTATTGCTGACAACTCATTTAAGGTCAATTTTTGACATCAGCAATCCAACCACCTCAGCGTTGATGAGCAGCCCATCAAATCCCTACCCTCCTCTGGAGCGGAGTTTTATCCCTCTATACCGTATGCAGCGAGTGCGACTTCCTCCTGGTGGAGAAGTTGTGGCTGCAGTTCAGAGGCTGTAAAACAACAAGGTGCTCAAAGAGGAGAGTATTTCCGCTGAAATCTGTTATTCTTGTAACGACACTCAGATGCCCTGACTCCGCGAGCTCATTCATCAAGCGTGGAGAAATTACGTGCAAAATGCTAACTGAACTTCGAGCATCCTTGCGTTTGTCTTCACGAAGGGGGATAAGACAACATGTGAGAACTACCGCGGTATAGGCCTTATCGACGTTGCTGCAAAGGTTTTCAAGCTTGTCTTTGACAGACGATTCCAGTCTGTGTATAACTTTGGGACGAGGCTCTTTAGCTTCCTAGTTATGTCAAAAAAACAATAGTACGAATCGTTGCAGCTGCAGTTTTGAATGTAAATGGCAAGTGTATAATGCAAGTAAGCCAGGCGCAGACTGCGGACACTAATACACCCCGGTTATATGCACAGTTGTTTCGCAGTGGGCGAGTATCAGGTCTGCATATAAACATTTCACCAACGCCTGAAGGCACCGCTGCAGCAGACAAGTTTGTCTTAGTCTCCAGCGACCACTTGCGGGAAAACCTCCTGTCAAATGTCCGTATGGACCATTTTCCTCTGCCTTTTAAAAAGGTGACCATACAGGCGATCCGTCACAACCAATTGAAAGGAGTCATCAAAATTTATGGCACAATCACAGCCTCAAACAACCCGGTGGGACAGAATGAGGCCACTGAGCAGTTGTATGTAATTTAGAAGAAACATACTACGTCCAGCCAGTGTGACTGCATAGGTGAGATGGGCAAAATTCTTCGCCAGCTTCGTTGCCATCGCCAGCACTTGTTTCAGAAGTTGAAAGTATCTCTGAATCTACGTATGCCAGACTTTTATGGCATACGCCAAGTATAACCGAACGGACGCCCCGTAGATTTCACCCAACGGTGCCTTATCAGTTTGTACAAACGTTTGTTTTAATGCAAATGGCACATACGTCGCACGTTTCGTTGATTTTGGGAACCGCGAGGATAGTTAAAGCTAGAATGTCATTAGAACAGACGCTCTACTGTCCCTCAACACATATAAGGGCGGTCCATCAATATGGTATCGAAGAGAATCCTCTTCTCCATTGATAATTCTGATACGGAGTTATGCACTTTCTACCGTCAAAATTTAATATCCAACGAGTAGACCGGCTGCTGAGTCGACTTGCAGTCCCTTGTGATGTGTGCCGATCTTCGCCAGACCTAATGGCTTTCCAGAGTTTGACGTCGTCAATAACCATGACGACACAGCGACCTAAATTTTCGGCAGTGTCGTCGATGTAGACTAGGAGTAACGCCCTGAAGATAGAGCCCGGGGGTATGGGTCCACGGCGAGGGACTACGCATACGGTCTGTGATCCCCCGATGAGAGACTCTGCGATCTACGCCGGCATTTTACCCCTTATTCTAGTTTCATATAGCATGTAAATTATACGATTGTGAGGAACGTTGTCAAGCGCCTTCCTGACCTCAGCACGGATGACGTTAACTTAACTCTCCTCATCCAGTGCATGAGTCCTCTGTTTAGTCAAGAGCAACAAAGGAGAAAGGCAATAATGGTTACATACAAAGCACCGCTATAAACCTGAGAGTTCGTGGTTCCACTGCAGGACCTTAATTGTCGCCTCCTCAAGTATCGTTTCCGTTACTTGACAGGATATGGAGGTTGGAATGACAGAACGTTAATTATTTATGCTGATTCCAGTCCCACTTCCATATATAGGGTAGATACTTAACGCCTTCATTTCCACTTCCAGTCTCTCAAATTCAAATGACGAATGGAAGATATGCGTCAGTGGTTTGGAGAGTTTGTTTTCCAATCATTTTAATAGCTTCGCGGGTGTGTTGTCCGAACCAGTGATTCAGACATTTAATATCTCGCTGCTCCCATTCCACGACAGCTGCCGTGGAGGGTATAGATTCAGGCACTCGGCCGTCGTCTGAAACAGGATAGTCGGCATTACGAGTCTGGATATCCGTTTCGCTGGTGAATATAGGAGGGTAGAATGCGGCCAATCGTTTGCCGTTCTGAGATAACACAACGTTATTGGATTGCCTTTTAGCCGAATGTTTAAATGACATAAAAGCATCATTAACTTCTGCTCAGTGCGCTGAATAACACGGGATTTGCGGTCCATGTTTACCGGACGTATCAGTTTTGTGGCAGGATCTCATTCACGATGGAATTCCTCGAAGTGCTATCGGGTCGGCTATCCTGAATTTCTTCCAGTTTTTTTCCTCTCTTAGCAGTTTGTAAAGCTCCGTCGCTAATCAGCCATGGCGACTAATCATCCTCAGTAAGTTCATTGCAAAACGGCATCTAATTTTATCCCGTGGACTTGCCTTAGACAACCTATGGTCTTCATCTGGATCCTGTGTGAGTAGACAGCCTGAGTTCACGGACACTGACTCATTCCTCATCGAGTCAAAATATGTCTCCCGTATGCTTTGCTGACTTTCCATACTCTCTGGCGTTGGGAAAAGTGCTATTAGTCTTGTAATGGCCCTAATCCGAGTGCCCTTCTTAACTCTGGGCTTCTTACGAGTGTTTGCACGTGCGCACGAGGGCTGTGTGTCATTCGTCTATTCGGCTTTCCAGCCGAGTCAGAGGACCTGTCTTAGGACGCTTTGACGCATTCCCTAACGGGACACTAGGGACGCCGCTCACCAGGCGCTGGACGTGCTCTTGTCCGGCTGACAACTCTCGCCAAATCCTTCCATAGTAATTCTGTACAGAATACATCATCCTTCCCACTAGTGTCTATTTTCTATTTCCATTCGGGACCGGACCTGGAGGTCGTGGTAACCAGGGTCACACTCGCGGTCTAGCCTTCTGCGATTGTCCCATAGGAGCGTGGTATCGTTGTGATGCAAATTCACTATTACCCACTCTCTAACTTTAGTTATTTCGTTTGACCTGATATAAACCTCCTGTAGAAACGGAGGAACCAATCCCGGGCGAGGTTACGGAGGACGATGCCTGATTGGACAACGGCCACTTCCGGATCTCCCCGAAGCGTTCGCGGTTGGCTTTTCCGAACTGCCTGTTCGTAAGCTGTTTCCTCTGCTTGAGCAACTTAGAGTTTTGCTACCTCCACTCTTTCCGTCCTTAAATAAACCATTCTCGCTGTGAGACCTTATTTGGTGCGGTGTTTGTCCGCTTCCTAGCTACATGGTCCCACTTCCCAAGATGTGCACTAAGGTGCACTTCGTCACTGTTAGAGATTTCTTTCTTAGAAAATAATTTCATATAATTAACCCAGTAGTTCTGTCTTAGTCTCGTTGATATGTTGACGTCCTTTAACGGAGGGAAGTCAATTGTGAGAATCATCAAGTTGTGGTTGAATAAACTATTTCCACCATCAACTGTCAGACTATTCAAGTCTATTTCAGACGCGGTTAAATCTTTAGCGGCAAGACCTCTTGATAGCTGATAGATAGATAGATAATTTTTATTAAAGACCCGTCGGGGTCCCATCAAAGCAAGTTAAAATAAATTTGCATGCGAGTTTTAGACGAGGTAGGCCGAATCTTTACAAAATGCAATTCATAGTTTCTGAATTAGAAGTCCATTGAGAAACATGAAGATTGAGGGGTGAAAAAAAACTCCTCGGAAAAAGTTAAAAATGATTGGATTAATTTTACAGGAGAAAAAACCCCTCTTTAAAAATAATAACAGAAAAAAAGCGAGCAGGACTGGCCTGTAGGTGGCGGTATATAACGGAATGTTTTCGGTCATCGTCAGGGTATCAATAAATGTCCGCCTTGATGGGTACGAATGTGGGTCAGACAGGACTGGCTTGCAAATGGCATTGTATACGGGATTCACAATTGAGATCGTCTGGGCCGGATTGGTACGCCGCGTCAAAGAGGCCAGACGAGAGGAACCGAGATGCGATCGGCCACAGCACGCTTCGAGCTCAGCCGAGCAGTGAGGAAGGGAGGTACGACCGAACTACTAGTAGAGAGTGAATACGGAGGGTTCCGCCGTGAGCGTCGACAGACCGCATGAGGTCGGAATGCGGGAGATGACATCAAAAACCGCGAAAATTGTCGCTATGGGGGGAAGGATAGCGATGGATTTAGAAACCAATTAAAAACAGGGGTTTCTAATGATATAATTAAGAGTTACCACTTAATCTACCACTAAATCCCAGGAGGACCCTTCTCGAAGTCAAGAACCTGAGTGTTCGGGAATGAGACCGTTAACAGTGCCTTTATGCTTTCCGGTGTAAGATGGTTGCGTAATTTCGACTTGAATATCAGTAACCTAGGCGATAATCTAATTTCAGGCGGAAGATTATTCCAAAGGAAGGCATATTTGGAAGCAAAGAAGAGGGAGCGCTTAGATGTAGTACAAAGAGGCGGCGGAATCACCATGCAGGAGTTGCGCGTGGCATAAGACCGATCTCTCGGAGTGAGAGTGTCAATGTGCGGAAGACTGGAGCTAGAGTTGATGCGAAAAAGGAAGCAAAGGCCAGCTTCGAGTCTTCTAACCCACAAAAACTTCATGTTCGCCAGCTGACATCTCTGAGTATAAGAAATACTGGACGAAGCTTGAGAGAACAGTTTCCGAGTGAAAACCCTCTGAACATTTTCGATTTTATTACGGTCGCAGGCGCTCATTAAACCGAAGAAAGGACNATTACAACAGTTAGAGAGAAATCGGATGCACAAAATGAGAATTGCAAAGTGCGATTAGTGAACAGCGGGCGTAGACTAGCAAAACTCGAAAGGAGATGGCAGCGGGCAGTTCTTAGAGAAAAGGCCTGTATTTAAGGAAATTTAACCAAAAAAAACGGGTACTAAAATCGTTAGATCTCACAGAAAAACCACTAAAAATAATATCCTCCACTTATCTTCAAATTTAAAACCAGCGGCTTGACCTTGACCTTGACCTGACTGCTAACTTGACCGAGTGGAGGAGCGAGTCGTCAGATGCAATCATCTGGTTTGGTGGTCTGTTAACCGTCAGAAACTCCACATATTGTGAATTACTCAGCTTACTCCTAACCCAGGCGGATTCATACATAACGTGTGGCGTGTGCGCTCGTTCATATTCAGAAAATTTCGACCTCCCATATATGGGCGCACTACCGTCCTGTCTATTTTGACAGTTTCGGTAGAAAAGCCGACATCCTTTCATCGGAAAATAGGCGTTCGCCATCTCGACTCTGAACCATGTTCTCGTTATTAGGACGATGTAGGAGCTTCTTTTCAAAGATAGCCCCTTGATTTTGACGATTTTCGGAATAAGACTCTGAGCATTAGCATAAGAAAACATCAGTTTGGCCTGAAATGCTCTATTACGCAAGCGTCAGTCTATTTTATGGGATACAGTGCAAAACGAGACGGACTGGCGTTCTGCGCGTCTAAACTGTTACGGCTAATGGCATTCTTTAGCGAATTGACCTCCGGGTGTATGTAGTTCCCCATTTAGAATTTTTCAAATTCCTCTCACCAAGACTGGGTCTCCCAGGGTGTCCCGCATTGAGCCAATCCCCATTCCTCCCTCGCTGGGGGCAAAAGTCCCGCCGAAAAAAACCGTAGGGTGGTCGCTGTTGAGTGTGAGCTTCCGTTTCAATAGTACTTTCCCTTGACTTCATTTTGGACAACAAGATTTGGCGGTTTGATTCGCCCCAAGTCATTTTTTGAATTTATTGTCGGGTCCAATCTGAAGGTCAGTTGTATGGTGACTCTCACGCCCCAACTTAGTAGAGATTTGAGATACGGCCGGGATATTTCCATAGCATGGTGCGGTCTGTCCTTTTTCGGTCTCGAAAGTAGACTCAGAGACGCCTTCTATAGTAATAAATTAAATGGGATAAACTACGGGGCCCTGTGGTTTACATATATTTACAGACGCTATGTTACTGCACAATCTGTACGTCACACAGTGTTCCAGACCTCAATAAGCGGGTCTACATGTTGAGGTCTACGAATATATTCGCCTTGCCTGCTATGTCCCTTGCTCAGTTGCTACCCGTTTTTTAGTGGCACTATTAATCGCGAGACATTCATCATGAATCATCGTCAAAACCTACCATATTTAGGATTTCAAAAGGCTCCGCAGCAATCGGGTGCAGTGGAATATCCTTAAAGATCCGGAGGAAGTGAACGTGCTTATCGGAGTCGGTGGGTTCGGTCGGAAATTGCATATTCGGTTGCTTCTGTTTGTGATTCCCAAAAGTAACTGACGGAAAAGTGGATGGAATGACTTAGTAACGTCAACCGACATCAAAAAATAAAACCTCATTTTGAATTTTAGTTGGAAAACTCCCAAGCAGGTTATTTTTACCTCTACATGTGAGCAGTGATGCGGATGAGTGTTGTGCCTGGTTGCCGTTTATTTACCACTATTTTCACATATCGAAAAGTCACACCGAGTACATTTGTCAAATCCACTCATTATTTTTACTAGTCTAAAAACCAAGCTAATGCAAACACTTTCAGCCTTGATATATAAGCTATTATTTAGTTCATTTGAAACCTTTAGTCATCCCAAGTGTTTGTTTTTCCGTATCACTATAAGAAACGAATTTCAGTCCTACCCCTGCATGACGGTTGTGGGTTTCTTGGCTTCCTTCCCTTGTCTTTAGCTCGTGTTTGTAGTGCCTGTCTTTTGTCTTGTAACTCTTTCACTGCAGTCATGAATGAGTCTGTCCTACCAGCACACTGTATTATGACATGAAGTGCAATTTCTTGAAACTGTAGTTGGTTATGATCTACGCATTGCAAATGTGGGCCATCCTTATGGCTCCGCGTTGATGTGGGTCTTTAGGATATCTCGCCGTGCGACGTCTCAGATAAGTGCGCAGTTAGTCATAGTAGACACGAAGTACGTAAGGGTTCTCATGGATTTTGCAATAAGGGATATTTACCTATCCACAGTGCATGCACGTCTGTTGCCCTAGGTCCAACTTCCTACATAAGGTGGGAATAATTGTTGCATCAGCAAAGCGTGGCTCTTTGCAATCCGCGTTAGATCAATTCAAATGCAAAGTTGTCAGTATGTGGAACCTCTGTCATGAGAGTTCGTCTGCGCCTATGTGGGTCATTGTCCGTTCGCTCGAAAGATATCCAGCGACGTAATGTATTCAATTAATGGTGCTGTAGTTCAATTTCCAAATTCTCATCTGCCGGCGGATTGCAGTGGAGGGTAGTCACAACGCTGTAAGTTTTCAAAATGGAACCGGATGACTGTCATGTCGGGCGCATTTACAAACCTACATCCGTTTTTAGGGGAATAATAAGTTAAAAACGTACACAGATAGCTAGATCACCATAAAAATTGTCCTTTCAAAAAGTTTGTCAGAGAGGTAGTTTGGGATTTCTGAATTCTACAGCGCCTATTTATGTCTCAAAGAACCAGATTTATTGTCGGGGCAGGTTGTTGTTTCCTTTAACATACCAAAAGCAATCGCTTGGACGAGACTTATAACAGAGGAGAAAAGTACACGAAATCTCTAAGGGATTCGCGAAAAAACCGCTCTGGACAGTAGAATTAAACTTCTCAGGTAAATCTCGAACATATGCTTCTACCGTACAGATCTGGTGATGAGTCAACGGCGTGCGTTAGCAGACTTTCCTTCTTGAGTTTTTACTCGGGTATAGTCGCTGGAAATGCTTATATTCGAGCCGTGGTAGATTGAGCCGACAATGCGTAAACAAGGAGTTTCTTCCCAAAAAACGATCGATTTCGCTGGACTCTCTTCTGTGCACCTTAACCTCCGTGCTGCATTCTAAAATGACCTAAGACGTTGGCAAATAGGGGTGACTCGGCTCCAAGCTCATTAGCATGCAGGCCACGCTGACTGTGCAATTGAGCCACGGCAAGAAAGCAAACTGATCGACCTTCCACTTGAGGGTTGACTGAAGGCATTTAAGGGGATATCCACCAGAGCCACAAGACCTAACCCACTCTCGTCCAAGGAGAATTACAGGAGTCGCCAGTATATGATTCTTTGCATGTACTTGGTCAATTGTTGGGGGTTTGATCTAATAATTAGTCAGTGGCCGATCTCGTGAAAGGTCTTTTTTAATTAGGAAGGAAGTGAGAGAGGAATATAGATAATCGTGCAGCAGAACCCCAGAGTACATCCGACCCACCAGGATATTGACTTTTAGATGAACTCCTTTTCGGCTGCCTGCAAAAACCGCACAGTGAATAATTGTTTAAATAGTGTGGGTTTTTTCTATTGACTCTCGATGTCCTTATAAATTCAAATATATTTCGTAGAAAACATATACAAAAAATATTTTTCACTCATGTAGTATACGATCACCTTTTTTCGACTTTTATTCTGAAAGGCAGGGTACATTTAGGTTTTAGGAAAGTTTTCCATTTCCCGAATAATTTTGTGCGTGATCTGCATTGTATTGGCGTTTCGGGTTCTCAGTCTACGTGTTGTACACCCTCCGCGTAAGGCGAATCATACCTTCCTCTATACCATTAAGAAGATACCATATAGGGCTCACAGAATTTAGCAATGTACGTAGATTGCAATGCCATTCGAGTGGATATTGTAGTTTTAATCTCGTAATTAGGAACCTTTTCAAGTTCGCAAGGTACGCTTCGTTCGAGCATGCAATTTGAAAAAAACGTGATCTGCCACCAAAAGTGCACAAAAAGGAATATGCTTGTATCTGTTTTCTATAAATTGTGCTTACATTTGCAAGGACATGGAAAATCACTATAAAACGCATACTGCTTAAGCAGTCATTTTTAAATAATGCGGTTTCTCTAAGGGGTCGAAGAGGAATACATTCAAAAGATAACATTCCGGGCTTGGGCTGTAAGATTATCAGTATCATAACCCCCAATTAACTAATCACACCTAAATGAAAACAAATTTCATAGATGGAAGCGAATATGCGAAGTCCAGGTTCTTGTTGCAAAGAAGATGAGCAAACGATCTCTGGAATAGTAGGTGTATTATTCTGAGCTTTCGGTCTCGTACAGGAGGCCGTCGTCAGAGACTGTGAAATGCGGCATCTTCTTTACACATTTCAGAATTTCTGTTAACATTTCCTGATATCGATCACTGGCTGCAGGTTCTTCATGCCTGTATCCTTGCCCAACTCTGCCCAAAAAACAAGCCTTGAATGGTCGATACGTCTTTATCTTTAGCGTACTGTAAAATCCAGTCGAGTAGTTTAGACCAACGAGTCGCTGTTAAGTTTGTGCCATCGAGACGGACGAGTTAAATTGCGGATATCAACCGACCAACGGTTCGCAATCAACCTTTCCGATTTCATTGTCAAAGGTGCTGGACTGTGTGAACAATTTGTCACAATGGTTTCTTAATTCCTCGCCGAAGTGCTACTAATGAAGAATGTTTGTTTCAACCAAAGCATGGCTTGAGGATTCTCTTTTGCAAGATGACTACTTGAATCTCATCCGAGCGGGGATTGTCAAGGCCTTCAAAAATACGGTTTGAATTCGAACTCCCGTGCGGCCGGTCCAGTCATCAGACTCGCCCCTACTGGTTACACTGGACTGAAAAATCAACCAGACAGGGTTTCCGCCGAACAATTAGGATCGGGTTGTGCAAAGGCATTCTAAGACCGGCACGTTGAGAAGGAGCGACTTATATGCGGCCCATTTGAAGGAAATCACAAGCACCAGAGTTTACTTCAGTATTGAAAGGGATTTCAAAATCTTATTTCGGAGTTTACGGCACCCATCACTGGTCGCAAAACTGAAAGAATTGTATCTACAGCCTACAACTGACCTTTTGATTTTGAGAAGTGTCTGGAGCCGAAGCAGACATTTCTACGGAAAAAGCAGGTGGTAGGATTATATTCAGACAGAAATGCTCTGGTGAATAATCACTTGACGTCCCTACCACTTTGGTAACAAACAACAACCTTTCAAAAGAGGTATTTTTCTGCGCATTTGCGTTAGTAAATCGCCTGTCGGTCCTTTGACAAACATACCTACTTCCTCCGTATTTCTTCGTCTCAACACTAAATATGCATTGATTTGGCTATTAAGTCGCCCACTAAATGTAGTGTTACGGGGTACCCGCTCTCGCTGATCTCATTTGTTTGCTGAATGCCATACGGAGCTGGCATTTGGAACTCTGGTCTAATTTTTGCTTCCCGTCAGTACGCTTTTTTCTAAAAAAGGGGAAAACGGCATTTGTTATTTGAGTTATTGTTCTTGGCGACTTGGCTGTTTCTTGCCAAAATAACTTTCTATGCAAGATCGAACTTCCAGTAGGTGACAAATTACAACCCACTTAAGTTAACTATCTAACGTTTTGCGATGCATACTATTCAAAAGTGGTTGGCGGACATACATTTGCTTTCGATAAATTCTCGTCGTCGTAGGGGCCAAGTAAAACATGCCACTGATTAGATAAATCGACTAAAGTTTGTTTTAAAACACAGGCGGAGTTTGGGAATATGGGAGGGGGAGTGTGGGGGAGGTAATACGAGTCGTGCCAGGAGCAGGATGAGAGCAGTATGGCGTGGGAAAGTGCACGTAGTTAGTTGACTTTTGGCCACGGCAAGCGCGTAGACTGAACGCGGTTCCTCTGCGCGCACAAGATTGGCTTTTGCAACCTGGTAGTGGCTGCCTCTGCTGCTGTTAGTAGACGTTTGCCCAATAGCTTAGGATATCTGGATAAGGCTTTATTCAGTAAAAAAACCAGCCATTTTATTACGTCACCCTGAAAGGCCCCAATCCAAACGAGTGGCACTGGTTATTCTTTGCTATGCTCTCCCCCAACACTTGAATTATTGTTCTCCTACCAACAAGTCTTATTTTCGGTGTCCGCCGATGTCGCCGCAACAGCTTGTCCCTCTGCCGTCTTTGGGTTTCTTTGGGGACGTCTACCTTATTCAGTACTTCTGGCCTATGCGATGGATCGGCGATTGAGGCGAATTTTTGAACTTGATGTCTTATTGCTAGAAAAGCCTTTCCCATTCTCAGAAAACGCTTTTACGTTTCCATATCACACATTCGGTGCTGCCATTGCCCTTATCTTGCATGCTACACACGCGCCTAAAATCCAATCTGTCTTGGGGTGTTCCTATTATTGATGTTCGATTAGTGATGTTTACTTTTTTTCCTCCAATTTAATCAATCATACAAAGACCTCATCATCTCATGTCATCCATCCTCCTTCCGAATGTCTGTCAGTGCTGTTGTCTTCTTTCAGTCAGTCATCCCAAAGAAAACTATTTCATCCTGCCTGCGAACATTCATTTGAAAATACCGAATTTGAGTCCGTCCTATTTCGTTCTCTTCTTACGCGCCTTCTGACTATGTAGTCATCCTTCCAGAGTAAAATCTGGAAATATCAAAAATCTCACCTTTTGGCATATACTTCCAAGTGTCGCTCTTTGCAGCCTCATTTTCCCCAGAAACGTTTCCCATCGTAGTCCATGGACAATCCCAAGGTAACGTGTGTCATCTCTTCTTCAAAGTATTAAGTCCCTCGTGAACTCTGAATACGTTTCCGACTTCGAATCCGATACTCGAAGTGAACTTGATACGAGAAGTCTACCAAGGTGCATTTTGTGATTTGCAGCCTTTTCTGAAGATGTAATCTCAACCTATTCTGCCTTTCGCAGGACCGATGACTTTGACACTGTTTCTCAGTTGGGCTATAAGAGAGATTGCATTGGCAGGCGCCGTGAAGTCCCCTGTCCCGCTCCACCGAAACCGAAGTAGGTATTTTTACCCACACACCACTTCCTCCTAGACACCCCGGCTCTCGTGTCCTTACAGCAGATGCGGTATCCTTTGTGTGAATTCTGTTCATTATTAGACGCTTTTATATATCCTATTGTTAGCCTCCTCCTCCTCCTCTTCGGCGTTTTGTGTTTCCTTAACTTGTATTCCGTCTGCAGTTCCAACGCCACAAACAGCTTGTAAATGACTATTTACAGTACTATGGTGGATCTCGGAAGGATTTTCAACGCGACACGTACGTGAACATAGTCCTTTTTGACCTCCTTCAACTACTAGCAACTTTTTTTCAGTTTGTCCTTATTATGTCAATGGAATTGTGTGTGAAAGCTCGGTTTTTCGAGTCCGCTACATACGATGGAAAAGGCTAGTGCCCACAAATGCCGTCCTTGTCCGTGTTTTCTTCGGGCAACTCTTCTTGAAGGGGCCTTCTAGTTATCCGTCGTTATGATGACAGTCTTTGTTCACGAGGAGTCTTTGAAAAATCACCTTTCCGACATCGTTGTCGAAGAACTTGAGTTTGAGGGTTCTCCTAACGGAGCAGTTTACGATTCTATGGGTCTACCACTTTCTTTCCTGCTGGCCACCAGGATCGCCCGTTTAGCCAACAGACCCATCGGAGCTCTTTTGATACTGCTTTTCAGTCCCACTGGTCGGGCACTAGTCCAGAAAAAGGGGAAAATTGAGGATGACAAACGTCATCTATTTATCGATATCGATTCATGAGAATTATTTCCAGCTTCTGACGTCGGCATCATTGCCACCCTGATATCGGTGCTCAAGGACGGGATTTGTCAGTTAAACTCGATGCGGGTCGCTGATATCGGCATTCGCAGCGTTGACTTACATATAATTTGAATCATAACGAGGGAGACTTGTGCTTCATCGGCCTCTCCCAAAACTCACAGATGGAGGCTGGATGTTGGCACGGCTGCTGAGAAACCATTCGCTCATTTTCTCGCTAACTACACCCACTTGCTATCCCCTTAACCGACACGGATCACACTTACATATACTATGGATGAGGGCTGCTATAAAACCACATTAAAAAGAAGTTATTGCAACCTTAATTTCCGTCCTATGGCAACTTTTTAAGCCGTACTGTCACCTTTACTCTCCCCTCTCCTTGTCTTCCACTGGCAAGTCAGCAAATGACTGTCGTGGCCTAAAGCCACCATCCACTGGTGGCCATCTTTCATGACTCATTCAACTGACATCTGCACATCCATTCTCTTCTAGTCCCCGTCTCAGCATACAATCTCATAGAGACTGCTTTATCGGATTTGCACCGGTGTTCACTTCAACTCATGGCGGGTCCCTGTAGCGGATGGTTGGACCGGATGGTATACCAGCAGGGATAATTATTATGCTGAAGACCTACCATCATCATTATGCCCAGAGATCTGTCACCGATGAACTATAATTATGCGGCACCTTCGACGCAGTGGCAACCATCCCGGGAGAGGCAGAGCTATTTTTAAGTTTTAGCAGATGGTCGTAATCTTGAACGTCCGCATGGTAATTTGGTGGGGAATCTTGTATTATATCTGAAATTCGCGGCCTTTCGAGAAGGCTTTAAACGTAGGAATGCCTTCTAGAGTATGAATATATGTTTAGGTGACCAGACACTACCAGAAGTAGCGTATTAAAGCCGGAGAACTGTCGCGTTGTTTATTTCTTCTCGCTTAAAAGGCTCACTGAAACACCGGCTAGACTTTTGTAGCTGTACCAAACTCTTAAACCATTGAACCGTTCCTCTTTCCCTCTCTGTCTGCCCCGCTTCCAGATCAAAAGACAAGCGCGACATTGACGTCATTCGTGAACACGGCCGGTTCATGTGGACCGAAGCAGACGTTCCTCGGACATGGTATGTGTCATGGTGCCTCTTCGTCAATTGCAGCTGCCTTGACTTCTTACCACTGTACGGAGGCTCCTAGTAGTTGCCTTTTACAGCCAACCTAGTCACGATTCCCCTTTTTATCTTTTGCCCGAGGCTACTTTCTGGCGTCTGTTAGAAATGCGGCGCTACCTCTCCTACTGTTGATTGTCTCCGACTCGAATGCTCATTGAAATGTGGGGTCTGACCCTAAAAAGTCGTGTCCCAGAGACTCAACTCCTTGTCCTGCACCGAATTATTTCTGAAATTATCTGTTTGACTATTCTCTGGAGTGCATTTACCAGAAACCACATAGAGATCGCTGGGTGACCCACTAAGGTGCTGAATCTTTCGTAGCTGCAGAATATCGCGAAATTTGTGTCTTGGCTTTTAGCCAGTATCTGTGCCGGGAGTACGGTGTAATACCTTTGCTGTTTATATTTATAGTAGTTTGCCTGTCCAGTTGACGAGCTTGGATGTGATCAGCTTTCAACTTGAGTAAGCTGAGGCGCACGTCACTGGTTTAAGATCCTTCGCCCATATAGCATCAGGCGACTGGTGATCGCGAGTTTGTCGGCCACCTTTCTAGGCCTCCCACTTATTCCACAGTGTTGCATTTTTCGATGGATGACTGGACGGATAGAAATCTTATCTTTGCAGCCAAGTCGTTGAGCCTCCCCACGAGGGGACTGACTGTTGTCGTTCGTCGTTCGACTTGTTTTATACATCACTTCCTTCATTTACAACCGTCTAGGGAAGAGCGACTTGCCAAACGCTACTGGGAACGTCTGTTCAAGGAGTACTGTGTGGCTGACCTCTCTCGCTATAAGGAGAAGAAGCTGGGCCTCCGCTGGAGGAGTGAAAAGGAGGTTGTCTCAGGAAAAGGTTAGATTTCTTGGCAATCCTTTAGTTTGTCTACTTATTTGTGCTGTAGAGTGCTGCTGAGTCGCATTCGTGCTCACCGACCAGTCACCACTGACTCAGCGGGTGTAAATACTGACTAGTGCTTGCCTCGACTATCATTAAAACTAATTTATCCGCAGACTAATGCGTCCCGTGTTTGATCGGTAGTTGCACCTTCGAGCGATTTTTTCCATGGGACATTCCAACCCCCAATACCGAATACCTCCGGGTTACGCCCCCCCCACCAGCTCCGAGGTCAGCGCAACACAGCGAAATCGATGTCGGCATCACAACCTCAGGAAACCATTTGGAGGGATGACGTCTTGAGCGAGTCCAATCTCGGAACAACAAAGTATGCGGCCAAACCATCCGGATCAGTTAATTTACATGGCATAATTATTGCCACTTTGACAGGCTATAAAGCCTCAGTCTTGGGGTCTGGTCCGCCAGTAATAACCGCGACATTCTCTGAAGACTGGCCGTCAAATACCTCGAATGTTTACAGACCATAGACGCACAGACGCTACTTTTGGTCCTCAGAGGACAGAATGATCCTGATTGTCGTTTTTTACATCCCAGCCTGTTGTCTCCTCTGGATGTGGGAGAAATTGCTGTGGTCAATTTTATGCGGCGCCTTGACTCACGGTGTCCCCAGTGGGTGATGACAGGGAGGTGTTGAGCTCGTGAACAGTACTTTGAATTCAGCAATTTCCAATCAGATCTGTACGCCCAAGCGTAGCCTGCTTTTCCTCCAAAGACAGCCCTTGTGGGACGGTGTCGTAGTCAAGACATGAGGCAGAATGTTTTGGCCTGATTGGATGCCCTTATAGTTGAGGAGCAGCGTAGCAAGAATCCCGTCCATTGACTACCAAGGAGGTCTGCTGATCTCTTGTTAGACCTCGGCCGTGGCGGCGAGCACTCATTGTTTTGGCTTTTCTCGAACCCTTACTCGTGTTAATCAATATGTTTTTTACACACCCGCCGGTTTATGACCTATACCATACACACACACGCACACCTGAATTTTCGGAAGACCGAGTAAAAAACGAACCAGGCCAGACAATCTACTTCTGTTGCCATCGGCGCCCTTGCTCCAGAACCCCTCTGTCGACGCAACATCATTTGGGCAAGAACTGCCTTCATTTAGCGTTAACGCATCCCCGTAGGCCGGCAAACGCACTTGAAGGAGGATTTTGAAGACCAGCACAGTGACTACTTTATTGCTCGACGGGAAACGGCTGCTGTCGGTGCCATTGGCCCTCCAATCGGGATGCGCAGACCATAGCGATACGACCGACTAAAATATCGGTTAATCCGCGGCTTGCCGGACAGACGCTGTACGAACTGCTTGCTTGGGGCTGATTTTCTCTATTTCCTGGATTAGAAGGCAGTCTTCTGTGTCAGTCACCTCAGCGCATCAGCCTAAGATGATGCCGGGTGACAATGGCTGAAAGCTCGCCGTGTCTTAATAGCACCACAGCGTTGTCGCCGTTTGTCCCACGACTGCCTACTCATCAGACTGGAGGGTCTGCCATTCTTGAAATTCTCTGATGCTGGAGGCCGTTCCAGTCGCCCGTGTACGCGCCGGCTTGCACGTAGCGACGTTGATTCTGTGAACGCATCCGCAACCACCTCTGGTCGTCGTGACCAGAGAGATAGAGAGAGAGCGCGTGATGGATACTGCTCTTTGTTTTGGAAGCACAGGCTTATTGCTCGAATTTTGGCAGTCGACCGTGACTCTACGGCGCATGACCGATCTCGTGAAATAGTGGCCGAAATTCTGAAATGCGTTTTCGATTTGGAAGGATTACTTAGGTGGGGTTGTATGTTTCATGAGGAGCATTGGTAAACGTGATCGATGTTGTATGTATGGACGTCGCGTGGTCTTAAAACCTCATAATTATGAACTTTTTAAAACCCAAATATACACTTTCTTCGGGCATAAAATACAAAGATAGCATATTTTCGCATGGTTTCTATAGAATGTATTTGAATTTAAAAGACAATGTGAAAAATGCATGCTCCTAGAGTAATCATTTTTTACCTAGTGTGGTTTCTGCAGGAAGACGAAACGAAGTGCATTCAAAAGCCGACATCTCGGCGAGTCCGAAATACTATAGGAATGTGCCGCACGATATTCAATATTACAACCCCACCTAAGTAATCCTTCCTAATCGAAAACGCATTTCAGAATTTCGGCCAACATTTCATGAGATCGGTCATGCACTGTACAGTGAAGATGCAGTTAGAGCGTTTTGTGTCACTGACGGTGAACACCAGTTCCCATTCCTCATGGTAGTTTCTGTCTGGTTCTTGTACAGCCGTCACTGATCCTGTCGTCTGTCTGTCCAGTTCTCTGAATGCTGGTCATCACAGCGTACCACAGTTCTTCTGATCGTTGACAAGCTACGGTTGATATGCTATCGGACTTGTGCCTGCAGGAACCCAGACAAATAACTAGACCCTCGCCACTGTCGTTCCTGCTTAGAATTCACTTCTTACAAACGGAGGGCAAGTAATTGTCACGTTGACGTTCCATATAGCCTTATTATCTATCCATCTTCTGGGGCTGACTGGTCCTCTGCACAGTCGACTTTATAAGGCACGCGGACCACACTTTTTATCCCAAATTATGCCAATTTCAGGAGAATCGTGCATCCGGCAACGGTATAGAGAAGGACCCGACTTTACTGTCGGTAGACTGTGGATCGTGTCATACGTGATTGGCGATAGGGGGAGTTTTACGGGCGGGGCAGCGCACTAGACAGTAAGCGGATGAAATGCGGAAAACACAAAAGTCTCATCGTACGCTTTCGTAGGACTACGGAAATGAGCGCGGTAGTTAAAAATGAACGAAAAGTAAATTTTTTTTAAAAATAAAGGAAATTGAGTGATGGTTTGAGGTCATGGGAAGTTATTGTCATTGGCAGTGTAATGTCTGCAAAGGCCTGCGAATGGATGCCACACGTGATCCACAGTCTGCCGTCATTTAAGTGGGGTCCTTCTCCATGCCGTTGCCGTGCATCCTCACGTCAGCCTGTCTTATGTCAGATGTTGGAGGGGGGTCTTTATTTCCCTTGTAAGTTGACGGGCGTTGCCTGGACCGTATTGCTGGCCAGGAGGACATAGGCAATGGCCAGGCAGTAAGTCTGAAGGGTAACTTACTTCGCGAAGGCATGGAACGCGAACTGGCCCACCGTCGACGCTTTGTCGTCTGACCTTTAAGTTGCATTCTTGCTGCGGGTTTCGTTTTCGGCGCAGGGTCAACTCCATGCGACTATTAGTTGTCGGACGCATCACCGTGGAAGGTGACTCTGGGGGATTTTTTCAATCCCGCAGTGTTTCAACCGGATAACTCATCTGAATACAGAGTCAGTGCATTGCTGTTCTTGTCTGTAGAAAACCGTAACTGTGAACAAACTGAATTGTTAGCTGTTATGATGGCTGAGGAAAATGAATTGCACACCGGATCGGGGGACCTTTCTGGCTGACGTTTCGAAGTCGCTTGATCTGGCGAGCAATTCATTTTCCTCAGATTGCCGACCCGGATCTCTTACTTTTGCTAAACTAATGTTATGATGGCCTTTCCCTCAATACTTTAGCCCATCTTAGCGGATGTTTTCCTTTTTTCGACTTCATCAACACCAGGCGCAGCAGTTAGACATGCCAGCCATCACCAAACAACGCTAGTATAAATTCTAACAGTTATGATACACGGTCATATGAGTGTTTTTTTTAATCCAACCACCCTCCGGCGCCCTCACTTACCAATCCTTACGGTGCTTTCAATCGCCACCCCCAGGTCAGTTTATCTGTGGTGCTCTCACTTGCCAGGAGACGGCCTTTCTGCGCAGTTGGGAGGTCAATTTTGCGTACAGGGAACGCGACGGAACTCGGCGGAATGCCCTGGTGAAGCTGCGCCTCTGTCCGGCCTGTTCCACCAAACTGAACTACCATAAGCAGTAAGTAGAA